>JAXCGZ010000384.1:0-75589 GCA_037179515.1 Halocaridina rubra
TTTTTGCATTGCAAATATTTCTTGCTAACTAAAATTGAATGAATACATATTTATCTTGTAGATTCTCCCTTTATCGTAAATAAAGTGTTTTACCAAATATATTGCAAATAATTAAAATGTAGTTTTCCCAATTGACATTGCAAACTTTTGTGGTTGCCCACAATTTAAGGAATACATACAGTACTGTATTTGTCTCGCTTATTCTTCATTTATTGAGAATAAATTGTTTTACTCTAATGCCGGCAAATAATTAATGATTTAGTATGCTCTTATGGTAGCGTAAATATTTCTGGTTAGCTGTGACTAACCAACATAATTTCATTCAGCAGAATAATATTGGAAAGTCATCATTTGTGTGCTCATGCCTTCAGTTTTCCCATTATTAATGGTGTGTCTTTTTTGTTTCTGCAATTGCAGTATCTTCTTCTCTACTCTGTCTGTGTGACAGAGGTGATTGTTGAGTTGAAGCCAAAGTCTTGGTATCTGTCTGTGGCGCCGGGAATCAAAATCGTGATCACCACCTCTGGGATTCGAGGCAGCATTCCATAAATTCAAATTTTATAAATGTTCCAGATTTCCAAAAATTAATTCAATTTCTTTTTTTAATGTGTCATTGCATTTCCAAAATTAAAAGAAAGTTGAATTCTGAGGTTCATTTAACTAAGTAGTGGTAGATTGGGTAAAATAAAAAAATATAATAAATGTCCTGTCTGTGTTTGTGAGCTCTTAACCGAGTTCAGTACTTTGAGTCCCCTTAGTAATACAGAAATTCAACAACCTCCCCACAACAAAGACCATGTCCAATCCTGGAGGCTGTAGAACTCCTGCTCCTCACTCCAAACTGAGCTCATTGCCATAGCCAGTGCCCTCAGTTTCTTTTCCCAGCAAGGAACTGACAATGCATATATTCTCTCCAACTCTAAAGGCGCCCTACAGGCCATCAAGAAGCCATCATCAAAGATAATATTGTTAGAGAGTAAAACTTAGTATGGCCTACTGTGCATATATATATATATATATATATATATATATATATATATATATATATATATATATATATATATATATATATATATATATATATATATATATATATATATTAGTTATACCTGAAATGTCACAAGTCACTGTTTATGTGTTTATATATGCTTCTTAAAATAAACGACGGGTTGTTGTTAATGATTGCCGGCCCATCAAGACGTAAATCGAGATGAGTGTCTTTCATTACTTCCCATATATATTCTCCACCATCGTGACTAATGCCTCTACAGGTTATGAGCCCAGTATGTCCAGATTACCCAGGTATCATCTAGAATTTGATGGTGACGAAAGTAAGTATGTATTATGTGAAATTAAGTTCTAAGGCCATCTTAGACTTCAAAAGCTGTATAGCGTGATCTCCTCCACCGAGGATGATGATGTCGACGACGATAAAAATTCAGAATGTTTTGCAGAACTTGTCCAATGCTTAGATGACAGAAGTCTTTCCCTAGTTATTCGTGATGCATAGGATGATGGCAGAATAGCACTGAAAATTTTGCGGGAGCATTATTTATCCAAGGAGAAGCCAAGGATAATTTCTTTGTATGCTGAACTTACCTCCTTGACGAAATGTGCCAATGAAGGTGATTACCTAATTGTGAGTACCTAATTGTGTTTACCTAATTGTGTTTACGGGAAAGAGCCCAAAGGTTCTATTCTCCCCGTCTCCTGATCGGTTCCATTTTAGACTTAGTGATACTTATCATACCTGTCCTTAAAACTATGGATTGAGATAGCATTAACTACCTCCTCGCTTAGCCAATTCCAATTATCAACTACTCTTACACTGAAAAAGTATTTCCTTACATCCTGCAAAGAAGTTTTCTTACGAAGCTTCAAACTATGACCTCTAGTTCTAGAGCCAGCCATATCAAAATATCCAACCCTATCCACTCTATCATAACCATGAAGGAATTTAAAGACTGTCACCATATCCCCCTTCACTCTTCTAGCTTCCAGTGATGGTAAGTCTAATTCCCTCAGCCTCTCATCATAACTGAGATTGCGTATTTCTGGCACCAGTTTCGTGGCATGTCTTTGAACTTTTTCAAGCTTAGCTATGTGCTTTTTCAAGTGCGGATTCCAAAAGAGGGCTGCATATTCGAGTTTTGGCCTCACATAGGTTACATAAATATTTCTGAACATTTCCTTGTCCATGTGCCTGAAGGCTACCCTTACATTTGATAAGAATGCATATACTGCCCTTACTATGTCATTTATATGTATTTCTGGAGACAAATCTGCCAGTATGTTTACTCCTAGATCTCTCTCATTTTCTGTCTCTTGAAGTTGTACTCCAGCCACCGAGTAGTCAAGCTTGGGCCTTCTTGCACTTGTACCCATTCTCATTACCTTACATTTTGAAGTATTGAATTTCATTAGCCACTTTTCTGACCACTCATGCAGATTATTTAGATCCTCCTGAAGTTCTCTACCATTGTTCTCGTTTTTTACTTTCTTCACAATCTTTGCATCATCTGCAAACATATTCATGAATGAATTTACAGACTCTGGTAGGTCATTTACATATACAAGGAACAAAAGTGGCCCTAAAACTGAACCCTGTGGAACTCCACTACTAACTCTTCTCCATTCAGACACTGAATGTCTTACTCTAACCATCTGTTCCCTTCCTTCTAAGTAAGTTTTTATCCATTCCAAAACATTTCCACCTATTCTAGCCATTGATTGCAGCTTCCTAATAAGTCTCCCATGTGGAACAGTGTCAAACACTCTCTGGAAGTCTAGGAATATGCAATCTGCCCAGCCCTCTCTTTCCTGTAAGATTTGGCTTACCTCATCATAAAATTCTAATAAGTTTGTTACTGTTGATCTACCTTCTCTGAAGCCATGTTGCCTCACTGACAAAAAGTTGAAGGATTCCAAGTGAAGAGAGATATGTTTCCTTAGTAGTTTCTCCATAACTTTGCAAACTATGCTGGTCAAGGAAACTGGTCTATAGTTCAGAGCCGTATCCCTCCTTCCCTTTTTGAAGATAGGTATCACATTTGCTTGTTTCCAGCATCTTGGAATCTCCCCCGACTCCAGTGACTCCTTAAATATGATACTTAGTGCCACTGATATTGTGTTTGCGCATTTTTTAAGCTCATGAGGGGATATGTCATCAGGACCTGTAGCTTTATGAACATCTAAATCCATCAGCGCTTTGCATACCTCTGTGGCTGTAAGGTTGATGTTCTCTAATACCGGCCCTTGAGCTTCTATCACTGCAATCTGAGGGGGTGGGGTATTTTCTACTGTAAATACTGACTGAAACTCCTTGTTCAATTCTTTGCAGATCTCTTCATCCGTCTCAGTGATGCTTCCATCCGCTCTCTTTAGCCTTAAAGCCTGTTCTTTTACCTTCAGTTTTCCACTGATAAAGCTGTGGAAAAGCTTGGGATTTTCTTTAGCCTTCCTGATGATTAGGGCTGAAATAGCAGCTGTATCCCTGATTGCCATAATTTTGAAAGGTCTTCCTCCTGAATTTAAGCCTTTTACCACAGTTATAACTCAGAAGGAAAAGTCGTTGAATTTTAGTGAATTCATAGTAGCTTTAAGGAGCTATGAAGAAACAGAGAAGGCTTGTAGATGTAATGCAGAAAAATATGATGTAGTCATGATAATTTATTCTAAATCAAGAGTATTTGATAATAGTAAGCCTGTGGATAATCAGGGTAGTAAATTAGGTAGGTCTAAAAGTAGCCAAGTTTGCTTTAAACGTGGAAAACCAGGACACAAAGCAGCTGATTGGTATTCTAAAGTGAAGAGGTGGTGTCAAGTTTGCAAGAATCACTCTCATGATACAAAGTGGTGTAGAAAAGGAAATGATATAGTGAAGTCAGTTGTTTTTTCTAAGAATAATACTTCAGATAATTCTAATCATTACTTTCCATTCAAAGTTAGTGCAAACAAATATAATGTTGACACTATTCATAAAGTCAGTGGTATGATAGTTGATTGTGGAGCAACCACTCATATTGTAAATGATATATCAAGATTTTTTTTTTTTTTTTTTTTAGGAAAAGTTTGACCCTAAGAATCATGTCATTGAGTTAGCTGATGGGACTAAAGTAAATAAAATTGCTTTAAATAGGGAAATGCATGTGTGTCTTTGATTGATTCTAATGGAAATAAAGAGATGGTGTTTTGAAAATACACTGTATGTCCCATCTTTTAAGCAAAACATTTTTTTCTGTTCAAGCTGCTACTAAGAAAGGTGCTTCAGTTGAATTTAGTAAGAATTGTGCCAAATTAATTAATGAAGAAGGTACTGAATTTTATATTGGAAAACATGATAATTTGTATATTTGTATAGTATGGGCTCTCCAAAGAATGATCTTATTCACTAAAGGGATAGCACCAAATAGTAGGTCACTGAAATGTGAAAGATATTCTTAATCTTGAAAATGTAGTTGATGGAATGAACATTACTAAGAAATCTAAGTTTGATTGTGGTATCTGTATAGAAGGTACAATGTCACAGTTTAGGAACAGAAAAGCAGACAGAAAGCAAAATCAATTTTAGAGCTTGTTCACTGTGATTTGGCTGGTCCTATTGACCTCGTTGCTAAAGAAGGTTTTAAATATGTCCAAAGATTTATTGATGATTATTCTGGCATTATTATGGTTTATTGTATTAAACAAAAGAGTGATACTGTAAAAGCTACAGAAAAACTTTTGGCAGCTTGTTCACCATATTATTATGTTAAATGTATCAGAAGCAATAACGGATCAGAAATTACTTCTAGTGTATTTGAGTCCCTTCTTATTAAGCATTCTATTAAGCATGAAAAATCTGCCCCTTATTCACCTCATCAGAATGGAACAATTGAGAGAGCTTAGCAGTCAATTTTTGAAATGGCCAGATGTATGCTGCTTGAATCCAAATTACCTAAGTATTTGCTAATATATGCTATAATGTCTACTGTTTATATACAGAACAGATGTTTCAATGCTAGACTTAAGAAAACTCCATATGAAGTATTTACTGTTCGAACACCAAATGTTAGTAGTATGTACATTTTTGGTAGTAAGTGTTATGTTTATGTACAAGATAAAAAGAAGTTAGATGCCAGAAGTGAAAAGGGAATTTTTGTTGGGTATGATAAAGGTAGTCCTTCCTATCTTGTTTATTTTCCAGAATGTGATGTAATAAAGAAAGTGTGTAAGATTCACAAAATTGTTGAAATATATAAACCAGAAGAAATGGCACTTAATGTAATTTCAATAAGGCATGATTTGGTTGCTGAACAAGAGCCTGTTCATGCTAATGTCTGTGACAATGCTGTTACTGAACCAGAATCTGTTCAAAATTATAAAAGTGACAGTGTTAATTATGATGACATTACTGATCAAAATGATGACACTAATTCTTCTGATGACATGTTGGATACTGATACCAATTTAAACATATATGCAGAGAGAAAACATAGAAGACCTGGATACTTGGATAATTTTGTTGTAGGAGATGAAATAGATGATGTTTTAAATTCCATAAGTGATTACTGTTTTTCACTTACTGATGTACCTAAAACTTACCGTGAAGCTGTAACCTCCAAAAATACAGGTCTTTGGCAAAATGCAATGGAAGATGAGATGACTGCTTTAAGAGAGCATGACATTTTTTAATTACTACCTATACCAGAAAGTAGGAAGCCAGTGGGGGGTCGCTGGGTTTAGAGCATAAAGCTTGACTCAGATGGTAATGAAAAATTTAAAGCTAGATTTATTGCAATTGGCTATTCTCAGTTACCAGGCATTGATTTTCATGAAACTTTTTCTCTCACAGCACGCATCACATCTATTCGTATGCTAATGCAAATTGCTGTTCAATATGACTTAGTAATTCATCAAATGGATGTCAAAACTGCTTTTTTAAATGCACCTGTTGATTACGAGCTGTATGTAGAACAGCCAGAGGGTTTTATTGTAGAAAATGGATATGGTGAGGAATTAGTAAGTAAACTAAATAATTCTTTATACGACTTAAAGCAAAGTGGCCCTAACTGGTATAGTATGTTGCATTCTTATTTACTGGAACAAAATTTTTCTCACTCTTTTGCAGATACATGTGTATATACCAGACATACTAAAAATGAGATGACAATTGTTTTAATTTGGGTAGAAGTTCTTCAAATTCTTTGTCTACTGTTAATGATATAAAGATATGATTGAGTTATAAATTCCAGTTGAAGGATCTAGGTGAAATTTCACGTTTCTTAGGCATAAAATTCACACATGATGGTGATGTAATTAAAATAAATCAGTCAAGATATGTAGAAAATATGTTAATTAAATTTAACTTGCAAGACTGCAAACCTGGATCATCACCTTGTGAGATAGGTCTGAATAAAGTAATTGATGATTATTCTGATTTGGCAGATATAAAATTGAATAGACAAATAGTTGGCAGTTTAATTTATATCATGACTGCAACAAGACCTGGTCTCTATTTTATAGTTAATAAATTGTCTCAGTATATGATAAAACCTACTGTAACCTGCTTGACCATGGCAAAGCATGTATTAAGATACCTTAAAGGTACAATTGATCATTGCTTGACTTTCAAGAAAAAATTAAGCCTAGTTGGGTTTTGTGATGCTGATTGGGGTAGTACAGCTGATCGACAAAGTATTACAGGATATGGTTTTAGATTGTCCTCAGAGGATTCTTTTCTATCATGGAAGAGTAAAAAGCAGCAAATTGTTGCTTTGTCCACATGTGATTACCTAATTGTGATTACCTAATTGTGTTTACGGGAAAGCGCCCAAAGCTCGTATCTTCCCGTCTCCTGATCGGTTCCATTTTATACTTAGTCATACTTATCATACCTGTCCTTAAAACTATGGATTGAGATAGCATTAACTACCTCCTCGCTTAGCCAATTCCAATTATCAACTACTCGTACACTGAAAAAGTATTTCCTTACATCCTGCGAAGAAGTTTTCTTACGAAGCTTCAAACTATGACCTCTAGTTCTAGAGCCAGCCATATCAAAATATCCATCCCTATCCACTCTATCATAACCATGAAGGAATTTAAAGACTGTCACCATATCCCCCCTCACTCTTCTAGCTTCCAGTGATGGTAAGTCTAATTCCCTCAGCCTCTCATCATAACTGAGATTGCGTATTTCTGGCACCAGTTTCGTGGCATGTCTTTGAACTTTTTCAAGCTTAGCTATGTGCTTTTTCAAGTGCGGATTCCAAAAGGGGGCTGCATATTCGAGTTTTGGCCTCACATAGATTACATAAATATTTCTGAACATTTCCTTGTCCATGTGCCTGAAGGCTACCCTTACATTTGATAAGAATGCATATGCTGCCCTTACTATGCCATTTATATGTATTTCTGGAGACAAATCTGCCAGTATGTTTACTCCTAGATCTCTCTCATTTTCTGTCTCTTGAAGTTGTACTCCAGCCACCGAGTAGTCAAGCTTGGGCCTTCTTGCACTTGTACCCATTCTCATTACCTTACATTTTGAAGTATTGAATTTCATTAGCCACTTTTCTGACCACTCATGCAGATTATTTAGATCCTCCTGAAGTTCTCTACCATTGTTCTCGTTTTTTACTTTCTTCACAATCTTTGCATCATCTGCAAACATATTCATGAATGAATTTACAGACTCTGGTAGGTCATTTACATATACAAGGAACAAAAGTGGCCCTAAAACTGAACCCTGTGGAACTCCACTACTAACTCTTCTCCATTCAGACACTGAGTGTCTTACTCTAACCCTCTGTTCCCTTCCTTCTAAGTAAGTTTTTATCCATTCCAAAACATTTCCACCTATTCTAGCCATTGATTGCAGCTTCCTAATAAGTCTCCCATGTGGAACAGTGTCAAACGCTTTCTGGAAGTCTAGGAATATGCAATCTGCCCAGCCCTCTCTTTCCTGGAAGATTTGGCTTACCTCATCATAAAATTCTAATAAGTTTGTTACTGTTGATCTACCTTCTCTGAAGCCATGTTGCCTCACTGACGAAAAGTTGAAGGATTCCAAGTGAAGAGAGATATGTTTCCTTAGTAGTTTCTCCATAACTTTGCAAAATATGCTGGTCAAGGAAACAGGTCTATAGTTCAGAACCGTATCCCTCCTTCCCTTTTTGAAGATAGGTATCACATTTGCTTGTTTCCAGCATCTTGGAATCTCCCCCGACTCCAGTGACTCCTTAAATATGATACTTAGTGCCACTGATATTGTGTTTGCGCATTTTTTAAGTGATTACCTAATTGTGATTACCTAATTGTGTTTACGGGAAAGAGCCCAAAGCTCGTATCTTCCCGTCTCCTGATCGGTTCCATTTTATACTTAGTCATACTTATCATACCTGTCCTTAAAACTATGGATTGAAATAGCATTAACTACCTCCTCGCTTAGCGAATTCCAATTATCAACTACTCTTACACTGAAAAAGTATTTCCTTACATCCTGCAAAGAAGTTTTCTTACAAAGCTTCAAACTATGACCTCTAGTTCTAGAGCCAGCCATATCAAAATATCCATCCCTATCCACTCTATCATAACCATGAAGGAATTTAAAGACTGTCACCATATCCCCCCTCACTCTTCTAGCTTCCAGTGATGGTAAGTCTAATTCCCTCAGCTTCTCATCATAACTGAGATTGCGTATTTCTGGCACCAGTTTCGTGGCATGTCTTTGAACTTTTTCAAGCTTAGCTATGTGCTTTTTCAAGTGCGGATTCCAAAAGGGGGCTGCATATTCGAGTTTTGGCCTCACATAGGTTACATAAATATTTCTGAACATTTCCTTGTCCATGTGCCTGAAGGCTACCCTTACATTTGATAAGAATGCATATGCTGCCCTTACTATGCCATTTATATGTATTTCTGGAGACAAATCTGCCAGTATGTTTACTCCTATATCTCTCTCATTTTCTGTCTCTTGAAGTTGTACTCCAGCCACCGAGTAGTCAAGCTTGGGCCTTCTTGCACTTGTACCCATTCTCATTACCTTACATTTTGAAGTATTGAATTTCATTAGCCACTTTTCTGACCACTCATGCAGATTATTTAGATCCTCCTGAAGTTCTCTACCATTGTTCTCGTTTTTTACTTTCTTCACAATCTTTGCATCATCTGCAAACATATTCATGAATGAATTTACAGACTCTGGTAGGTCATTTACATATACAAGGAACAAAAGTGGCCCTAAAACTGAACCCTGTGGAACTCCACTACTAACTCTTCTCCATTCAGACACTGAGTGTCTTACTCTAACCCTCTGTTCCCTTCCTTCTAAGTAAGTTTTTATCCATTCCAAAACATTTCCACCTATTCTAGCCATTGATTGCAGCTTCCTAATAAGTCTCCCATGTGGAACAGTGTCAAACGCTTTCTGGAAGTCTAGGAATATGCAATCTGCCCAGCCCTCTCTTTCCTGTAAGATTTGGCTTACCTCATCATAAAATTCTAATAAGTTTGTTACTGTTGATCTACCTTCTCTGAAGCCATGTTGCCTCACTGACAAAAAGTTGAAGGATTCCAAGTGAAGAGAGATATGTTTCCTTAGTAGTTTCTCCATAACTTTGCAAACTATGCTGGTCAAGGAAACTGGTCTATAGTTCAGAGCCGTATCCCTCCTTCCCTTTTTGAAAATAGGTATCACATTTGCTTGTTTCCAGCATCTTGGAATCTCCCCCGACTCCAGTGACTCCTTAAATATGATACTTAGTGCCACTGATATTGTGTTTGAGCATTTTTAAAGCACATGAGTGGATATGTCATCAGGACCTGTAGCTTTATGAACATCTAAATCCATCAGCGCTTTGCATACCTCTGTGGCTGTAAGGTTGATGTTCTCTAATACCGGCCCTTGAGCTTCTATCACTGCAATCTGAGGGGGTGGGGTATTTTCTACTGTAAATACTGACTGAAACTCCTTGTTCAATTATTTGCAGATCTCTTCATCCGTCTCAGTGATGCTTCCATCCGCTCTCTTTAGCCTTAAAACCTGTTCTTTTACCTTCAGTTTTCCTCTGATAAAACTGTGGAAAAGCTTGGGATTTTCTTTAGCCTTCCTGGTGATGTCCCTCTCATAGTCTCTCTCTGCCTCTCTCCTTTTACTTAGGTAGTCATTTCTTGCTCTTTTGTAGGTTTGCCAGGCATTTATGTTTTTTCTCCTCCTATACCTTTTCCAGCATTTGTCTCTCCACTCCTTAGCTCTTTTACACCCATTATCGAACCATTTCTCTCTGGCATGAATTACACCTACTTTGGTGACACGTATGGAGCAAGCTACTATCTTCCCATATTTCTCACAAAAGATGTCATACATTTCTTGTACAGATTTGTTGTAAAATAAGGTTCTCCAGTCAATAACTGCAAAAAGCTCATTCATTTTGATGTAATCTCCTTTCGGATAGTTCCTCCTCATGTCCTCAGTGCCTCTACTCTCAGGAAGAATATCTTCAATGATATACTCCATCAACAACACACAGTGGTCACTCTTTCCAATTGGTGGTTCATACTCAATTTTTTCAATATCCAACACATTATCTGCAAACACTAGATCAAGTAGTGATGGCTCATCCCCACCCCTGGCCCTTGTTGGTTCCATTACATGTTGGTGTAGGAAATTCCCTAGTACGCAATCTAGGAATCTTGCCCCGAATGAGTCCTCACCACTGTGTGGGTCAAGATTTATCCAATCTATCTCTTTATGATTAAAGTCTCCCATAATCAAAATCCTACATTTTTTTTCCCGTGCCATGTTAACAACTGAGTTTATGACTTTAATAGTACCTATATGACTTTCCTCATAAACTTCAAGCCTATTTTGGTTCCTTGGTGGTTTGTATGCAACAGTTATTATAATGCTCTCTGACCCAGTATTTATGCGAGCAACAAGAAATTCCTTGAACTCACTTTCTAGAGCCAAGTTTATATCTTCGACTTAAATCCTTTCACTTATGAGCAGTGCTATCCCTCCACCAGTCCTCTTGTGATTACCTAATTGTGATTACCTAATTGTGTTTACGGGAAAGAGTCCAAAGCTCGTATCTCCTCGCTTAGCGAATTCCAATTATCAACTACTCTTACACTGAAAAAGTATTTCCTTACATCCTGCAAAGAAGTTTTCTTACGAAGCTTCAAACTATGACCTCTAGTTCTAGAGCCAGCCATATCAAAATATCCATCCCTATCCACTCTATCATAACCATGAAGGAATTTAAAGACTGTCACCATATCCCCCCCTCACTCTTCTAGCTTCGAGTGATGGTAAGTCTAATTCCCTCAGCCTTTCATCATAACTGAGATTGCGTAATTCTGGCACCAGTTTCGTGGCATGTCTTTGAACTTTTTCAAGCTTAGCTATGTGCTTTTTCAAGTGCGGATTCCAAAAGGGGGCTGCATATTCGAGTTTTGGCCTCACATAGGTTACATAAATATTTCTGAACATTTCCTTGTCCATGTGCCTGAAGGCTACCCTTACATTTGATAAGAATGCATATGCTGCCCTTACTATGCCATTTATATGTATTTCTGGAGACAAATCTGCCAGTATGTTTACTCCTATATCTCTCTCATTTTCTGTCTCTTGAAGTTGTACTCCAGCCACCGAGTAGCCAAGCTTGGGCCTTCTTGCACTTGTACCCATTCTCATTACCTTACACTTTGAAGTATTGAATTTCATTAGCCACTTTTCTGACCACTCATGCAGATTATTTAGATCCTCCTGAAGTTCTCTCCCATTGTTCTCGTTTTTTACTTTCTTCACAATCTTTGCATCATCTGCAAACATATTCATGAATGAATTTACAGACTCTGGTAGGTCATTTACATATACAAGGAACAAAAGTGGCCCTAAAACTGAACCCTGTGGAACTCCACTACTAACACTTCTCCATTCAGACACTGAGTGTCTTACTCTAACCCTCTGTTCCCTTCCTTCTAAGTAAGTTTTTATCCATTCCAAAACATTTCCACCTATTCTAGCCATTGATTGCAGCTTCCTAATAAGTCTCCCATGTGGAACAGTGTCAAACGCTTTCTGGAAGTCTAGGAATATGCAATCTGCCCAGCCCTCTCTTTCCTGTAAGATTTGGCTTACCTCATCATAAAATTCTAATAAATTTGTTACTGTTGATCTACCTTCTCTGAAGCCATGTTGCCTCACTGACAAAAAGTTGAAGGATTCCAAGTGAAGAGAGATATGTTTCCTTAGTAGTTTCTCCATAACTTTGCAAACTATGCTGGTCAAGAAAACTGGTTTATAGTTCAGAGCCGTATCCCTCCTTCCCTTTTTGAAGATAGGTATCACATTTGCTTGTTTCCAGCATCTTGGAATCTCCCCCGACTCCAGTGACTCCTTAAATATGATACTTAGTGCCACTGATATTGTGTTTGCGCATTTTTCAAGCACATGAGGGGATATGTCATCAGGACCTGTAGCTTTATGAACATCTAAATCCATTAGCGCTTTGCATACCTCTGTGGCTGTAAGGTTGATGTTCTCTAATACCGGCCCTTGAGCTTCTATCACTGCAATCTGAGGGGGTGGGGTATTTTCTACTGTAAATACTGACTGAAACTCCTTGTTCAGTTCTTTGCAGATCCCTTCATCCGTCTCAGTGATGCTTCCATCCGCTCTCTTTAGCCTTAAAACCTGTTCTTTTACCTTCAGTTTTCCTCTGATAAAGCTGTGGAAAAGCTTGGGATTTTCTTTAGCCTTCCTGGTGATGTCCCTCTCATAATCTCTCTCTACCTCTCTCCTTTTACTTAGGTAGTTATTTCTTGCTCTTTTGTAGGTTTGCCAGGCATTTATGTTTTTTCTCCTCCTATACCTTTTCCAGCATTTGTCTCTCCACTCCTTAGCTCTTTTACACCCATTATCGAACCATTTCTCTCTGGCATGAATTACACCTACTTTGGTGACAGGTATGCAGCAATCTACTATCTTCCCATATTTCTCACAAAAGATGTCATACATTTCTTGTACAGATTTGTTGTAAAATAAGGTTCTCCAGTCAATAACTGCAAAAAGCTCATTCATTTTGATGTAATCTCCTTTCGGATAGTTCCTCCTCATGTCCTCAGTGCCTCTACTCTCAGGAAGAATATCTTCAATGATATACTCCATCAACAACACACAGTGGTCACTCTTTCCAATTGGTGGTTCATACTCAATTTTTTCAATATCCAACACATTATCTGTGAACACTAGATCAAGTAGTGATGGCTCATCCCCACCCCTGGCCCTTGTTGGTTCCATTACATGTTGGTGTAGGAAATTCCCTTTTACGCAATCTAGGAATCTTGCCCCGAATGAGTCCTCACCACTGTGTGGGTCAAGATTTATCCAATCTATCTCTTTATGATTAAAGTCTCCCATAATCAAAATCCTACATTTTTTTTTCCCGTGCCATGTTAACAACTGAGTTTATGACTTTAATAGTACCTATATGACTTTCCTCATAAACTTCAAGCCTATTTTGGTTCCTTGGTGGTTTGTATACAACAGTTATTATAATGCTCTCTGACCCAGTATTTATGCGAGCAACAAGAAATTCCTTGAGCTCACTTTTCTATAGCCAAGTTTATTTCTTCAACTTGAATCCTCTCACTTATGAGCAGTGCTATCCCTCCACCAGTCCTCTCAGATCTTTCAACCCTTAGTATTCTGAAGCCCTTAGGAAAAACTGTGACACTGTTTATGTCCTCACTCAACTTAGTCTCTGTAATTGCTACTATATCTGCCTTACTGTTGTGAATCCTATCTTTTAATTCTACTGCCTTACCAGCTAATCCATCAGCATTTGTGTATAACAATCTTAATGAGACCCCATCCCCTGATCTTCTGTCATTATCTTCTTTATCTCCCCTTTGTCTGGAAGAACTCTGTAACGAAAATTTTTCTTCTGTTCTTCATTTCTTTCATCCTTTAACCTTCTTGCCTCTTGCAACAAGTTTTTGATCTTTCCCATCTCTTCCTGTGTTCTGTATCGTCTAATGAACACTTCTTTGAATTCTTGAAGGTCTTTTAGACTTTTTTTTCTCAATATTTTCCTACATGTTTCCCCTCTCTCAAAGGTTACTTTTGTTGGTCTCGGCTTTCCTTCCCTCGAATATTTACCTAGTTGGTGTATGTTTACAATATCCTCAGGACCACAAACTACTCCAAGCTTTCTTATCAGGTCTACAACCCTAGCTTTATTTTTTTCAAGTCTCCCCTGCCATGTTGGCTCCTGGGATTCACTTATGCCTGAGATTACCACTGTCTTCTCCTTATCAAGTGCCTGTCTGATGAGTGGGTTTGCCCTTTCCATCACAACGTCTTTCATTTTTTCGATTACTGTCTCTTTATAGTCAACTGTTTGTATGTTTTCCAGTGCCACCACCTTTACAGCCTTTGTCTTTGAGTGCTGCTATGCAGGAAGCAAAATTTTGATTAAAACTATGGAAATATATGAAAGGATCTGATTTATTTGATCATGTTGTTATGTATTAAGATAATCAAGGGGATTTCACTTAATATTGATCCTATACAGCATCAGAAATGTAAACACATAGACATAAAATACAATTTTATGAGGTCTGAAGTACAAAAAAATGCTGTGAAACTTAAATACAATCTATCTGAGGAGAATGTAGTAGATGTGTTTACGAAACCTTCTGCTGGTATAAAATTATAAAAGTTTGCTAGTGATATGATGAGAACTTAATTTTTAATCTCGCAGTATGGGTACTGTTTTTTTAATTAATGATTTGTATTAGAAGATATATGACTTTTTTTTTTAAGATGTTATAACAGTACCCCCATACCATTTTGTCATATTTATATGCCTAGCTATAATAAGTTTTAAGTGGGGGTGTTAGAGAGTAAACCTTAGTATGGCATACTGTGTGTATGTATATATATATATATATATATATATATATATATATATATATATATATATATATATATATATATATATATATATATATATATATATATATATATATATATATATATATATATATATATATATATATATATATATATATATATATATATATATATATATATATATATATATATATATATATATATATATATATATATATATATAAAACCAAGCAAGCACATTACATATGTGAAAACATGAATAATTTTTTACCCCGACCGGGACTCGAACCTAGGACTTATAATTACTAAGTCAAGGCGCTACCAACTACACACCACAGAAGGTATAAAAGGAATCCAACCTTACAGCTTATATCTGCTATATTTAGGGATGAACGCATTCTATCTGAATGCCACTATGTTCATATTACAGATTCCCCAACCTCACTCGTGGCTTCAGTTTAGCATTTAATTCAATTCCCAATCTCATTCGGGTCATACAATAACCAAGCAAGCACATTACATATGTGAAAACATGAATCATTTTTTACCCAGACTGGGACTCGAACCTAGGACTTATAATTACTAAGTCAAGGCGCTACCAATTACACACCACAGAAGGTATAAAAGGAATCCAATCTTATAGCTTATATCTGCTATACTTAGGGATGAACGCATTCTATCTGAATGCCACTATGTTCATATTACAGATTCCCCAACCTCACTCGTGGCTTCATTTTAGCATTTAATTCAATTCCCAATCTCATTCGGGTCATGCAATAACCAAGCAAGTACATTACATATGTGAATACATGAATCATTTTTTACCCCGACTGGGACTTGAACCTAGGACTTATAAGTACTAAGTCAAGGCGCTACCATCTACACACCACAGAAGGTATAAAAAGAATCCAACCTTATAGCTTATATCTGCTATACTTAGGGATGAACTCATTCTATCTGAATGCCACTATGTTCATATTACAGATTCCCCAACCTCACTTGTGGCTTCATTTTAGCATTAAATTCAATTCCCAATCTGTAATATGAACATAGTGGTATTCAGATAGAATGTGTTCATCCCTAAGTATAGCAGATATAAGCTATAAGGTTGGATTCCTTTTATACCTTCTGTGGTGTGTAGTTGGTAGTGCCTTGATTTAGTAATTATAAGTCCTAGGTTCGAGTCCAGGTCGGGGTAAAAAATTATTCATGTTTTCACATATGTAATGTGCTTGCTTGGTTATTTTATGACCCGAATGAGATTGGGAATTGAATTAAATGCTAAAATGAAGCCACGAGTGAGGTTGGGGAATCTGTAATATGAACATAGTGACATTCAGATAGAATGCGTTCATCCCTAAGTATAGCAGAGATAAGCTATAAGGTTGGATTCCTTTTATACCTTCTGCGGTGTGTAGTTGGTAGCGCATTGACTTAGTAATTATAAGTCCTAGGTTCGAGTCCCGGTCGGGGTAAAAAATGATTCATATATATATATATATATATATATATATATATATATATATATATATATATATATATATATATATATATATATATATATATATATATATATTATAGCTAGTCCTACAAATATGACAAAATGGTATGGAATACTGTTATAACATCATTAAAAAAATTTAAAAACTCATATATCTTCTAATACAAATTATTAATTAAAAAACAGTACCCATACTGTGAGATTCAAAATTAAGCTTCCATCATATCACTAGCAAACTTTTTTAATTTTATACCAGCAGCAGGTTCCATTTTGTACTTAGTGATACTTATCATACCTGTCCTTAAAACTATGGATTGAGATAGCAGTAACTACCTCCTCGCTTAGTGAATTCCAATTATCAACTACTCTTACACTGAAAAAGTATTTCCTTACATCCTGCAAAGAAGTTTTCTTACGAAGCTTCAAACTATGACCTCTAGTTCTAGAGCCAGCCATATCAAAATATCGATCCCTATCCACTCTATCATAACCTTGAAGGAATTTAAAAACTATCACTATATCCCCCCTCAATCTTCTAGCTTCGAGTGATGGTAAGTCTAATTCCCTCAGCCTCTCATCATAACTGAGATTACGTATTTCTGACACCAGTTTCGTGGCATGTCTTTGAACTTTTTCAAGCTTAGCTATGTGCTTTTTCAAGTGCGGATTCCAAAAGGGGGCTGCATATTCGAGTTTTGGCCTCACATAGGTTACATAAATATATCTGAACATTTCCTTGTCCATGTGCCTGAAGGTTACCCTTACATTTGATAAGAAGGCATATGCTGCCCTTACTATGCCATTTATATGCATTTCTGGAGACAAATCTGTTTACTCCTAGATCTCTCTCATTTTCTGTCTCTTGAAGTTGTACTCCAGCCACCGAGTAGTCAAGCTTGGGCCTTCTTGCACTTGTACTCATTCTCATTACCTTACATTTTGAAGTACTGAATTTCATTAGCCACTTTTCTGACCACTCATGCAGACGATTTAGATCTTTCTGAAGTTCTCTACCATTGTTCTCGTTTCTTACTTTCTTCACAATCTTTGCATCATCTGCAGACATATTCATGAATGAATTTACAGCCTCTGGTAGGTCATTTACATATACAAGGAACAAAATTGGCCCTAAAACTGAACCCTGTGGAACTCCACTACTAACTCTTCTCCATTCAGACACTGTCTTACTCTAACCCTCTGTTCCCTTCCTTCTAAGTAAGTTTTTATCCATTCCAAGACATTTCCACCTATTCTAGCCAATGCTTGCAGCTTCCTAATAAGTCTCCCATGTGGAACAGTGTCAAATGCTTTCTGGAAGTCTAGGAATATGTAATCTGCCCAGACATCTCTTTCCTGTAAGATTCGGCTTACCTCATAATAAAATTATAATAAGTTTGTTACTGTTGATCTACCTTCTCTGAAGCCATGTTGCCTCATTGACAAAAAGTTGAAGGATTCCAAGTGAAGAGAGATATGTTTCCTTAGTAGTTTCTCCATAAGTTTGCAAACTATGCTGGCCAAGGAAACTGGTCTATAGTTCAGAACCGTATCCCTCCTTCCCTTTTTGAAGAAAGGTATCACGTTTGCTTGTTTCCAGTATCTTGTAATCTCCCCTGGGTGCAGTTACTTTTTAAATATGATACTTAGTGCCACTGATATTGAGCTTGCGCATTTTTTAAGTACATGAGAAGATATATCATCAGGACCTGTAGCTTTATGAACATCTAACTCCATCAGCGCTTTGCATATCTCTGTGGCTGTAAGGTTGATGTTCTCTAATACTGGCCCTTGAGCTTCTATCTCTGCAATCTGAGGGGGTGGGGGTATTTTCTACTTTAAATACTGACTGAAACTCCTTGTTCAATTCTTTGCAGATCTCTTCATCCGTCTCAGTGATGCTTCCATCCGCTCTCTTTAGCCTTAAAACCTGTTCTTTTACCTTCAGTTTTCCTCTGATATTTATAATATTTATAATAGAAAATAAATAAAAAAAATATTTATTAAATGTGTTCAGTCGTATTTTCTTTAACTTATTTTTATTGTTAACGATGTGAGATATTACTCATTTCAACTCAACAAAACCAGATGCAGTTGGGTAGATTAAAACATCCTTCTTCATCCATAAACAGGTTATTTTCCTCTTTAGGTCTTTTTTTTCTCCCAAGAAATCGCCAAAGAATATCGAGAAACATAAGTAAATGCCTTCTTAGCATGCTAACTAGATATTAAATATCCTTATGTTATTTAGGATGTCTTAATAAATGATGAATCCGAAGTATAAATTAAAAAATGTTCTTGGGAAAAATAAGGAAAATGTTTATATGATGAAGGAAATTTACTTTGTCCTTCCTAGCAGCGTTTTGCCCTGTCGCCCCCATTGTGTTTACATTTTAACGCATACTATATATATTACCGTATTTTAATCGACTGGAAACGTCTTTTGAGCATTGGGAAAGAGCCATAATCATGACCTCAGATGAAGAAAAGACCGTTTGGGTGGGAAACCTTCACGATAATGTTGAGGAGGACATACTCTTTGAACTCTTTCTACAGGTATTGGATGAAGGTCGACTGAATATAGTATTATGTTGTATATTTGAATTCATATTTTAAGAATTAAATATGGGCTAAGATTCGTTTTATGCACCTCTTTAATTTTGAACTAAACTGTATCCTGAGGTTAAGATTCGTTTTATGCACCTCTTCCATTACCTTAACCCAGAAATCGGTGTTGCCACCATTTCTTGAAGTGTGTAGCCCTGAATTACACACACCCAACATCACCCATTTAAGATATGTAAGACTTCAGATTTGAGTTAGAGTAGGTTAGGTTAGAACAGTTCAGGTTAGATTATTTTAGTACCCATCGCCACCCACCAACTTCAGCCCTAATAC
This sequence comes from Halocaridina rubra, assembly GCA_037179515.1. Taxonomy (NCBI): domain Eukaryota; kingdom Metazoa; phylum Arthropoda; class Malacostraca; order Decapoda; family Atyidae; genus Halocaridina; species Halocaridina rubra. Next base: position 19,299 of record JAXCGZ010000384.1, read on the forward strand.
CAAAAATAGTGATATCCGAAGAATTCATTTATCAGACTAATACAAAACACATCTAAATATATTAGAAGAAAATGGTTTGGGCCAAAAATAGAAAGGGTGCATAAAGCAAATCTTAACCTTTTCTGATAGGTTTTCGATGCGTTTCGAATTAATCTGAATTTTTTTTTCAGAAATATTTATTTTTTCTTAGAGCTGGTATTAATGGGCAGCATTGGGTACTTGAATATCTAAATTTAAGTCCTAATACAACCCAACATAACCAGCTAACCTTACTCAAAATTGTTACATACTTTAATATGGCAATTTTTTACAATTGCACCCATCTCACTTTGTAGATGAAAATTATACTTGGATGAGATTTGTTTTTGCCTCTTCTCAATTTTTGAACTACTATTTTTTTCTGATAGATTTCGATGTGTTTTGAATTACCTTGATAATTGTTTTCTTCGGAAAGCACTAGTTTTGGTGTTAGGGCCAAAATTAGTGGGTTCTAATCTAATCTAATCTAGCCTTACATACCTTGGTTAAGATACATTTTATGCACCCCTTCAATTATTTAAGTAACTTATATTTTTACTGATAGTTAAGTTTTGATATGTTTTGAGTTAATCTGCTCATTACTTTTCTCGTGTTAGGGCAGATATTGATGGGTGGTACTGGTTACTTAAATAACTTAATTTAACTAACCTAATATAAAGTGGTGGTAATTCTGATATCTCCTGTAGGCTATGGAAGGGGCGCAAGAAATGGATTTGACCGCAACATTCTTCCAACCCACAGAATAAAAGCAAAGACACGAATGTAATTTGTAGATCTAGTTTAAGATTCGGTTTATGCACCCCTCCATAATTTATATTTATACTTCGTCACATTGTAAATCTTTATCTTATATAGCTAAACCTCATGTCCCCCACTACTGAAAAACTGTTGCTTGGTTAAAATCACTCAAATAAATATATGGTTTATTGTTAGATAATAAGCAAGAGATGAGAGACGCCACCAAATTTCTAGTAAGCCACGCTGCTATATAAACACTAATATACCCTGTTAGAGCACAGTTTGAGTTAGGAAGGGCATTCATTTTGAGTAATAGTCACATTTTCTTCGAAAGGAAGACACCGTCCTAACCCTTACTAGAAAAGGGAGTCAGTGACTTAAAACCGGATCAAGGTACTGTACGTAAATAATTAACTTCCTAACGTATCCTAAGTTAAGTTACCTAGTTAAATAGGGGCTCCTGAAGAATTGGGAACTTTATTTATCAAAAGCAAGAAAAGATTTGGTTATGTTAGGTAAAGTTAGGTTAGAATTTGAGTTTGGCCTTTAAGAACATAAGAACATAAGAATAGAGGACACTGCAACATGCCTACTGGCACACACGAGGCAGCTCCATTTTTGAATTGTATTTTCAGCATGTCTAAACTATTCTATTCTACTCTACTTATTTATTCTATTTTTCTTTTTATGATATTTCTAACAAGCACTAACCTATTCATACCCACCCTACCTCTGTCATATGTCTATCTAATCTACATTTGAAGGTGTCTAAGGTATTGGCATTTACTATCCTACTAGGAAGCTTGTTCCATGCATCAGCTACTCTATTACCAAACCAATTTTTACCAATTTCCCTTCTGAACCTAAATTTATCAAGTTTAAATCCATTATTACGAGTTCTGGTTTGATCATGAATTTTTAAAACTTTATCAATATCTCCCTTGTTAATCCCTTTAAACCATTTATACACTTCAATCATATCCCCCCTAACTCTTCGCCTCTCTAGAGAATGTAGATTAAGTTTTTTTAATCTGTCCTCATATGGTAGATTTCTGATATTGTGTATCATCTTGGTCATTCTTCGCTGCACTCTCTCCAGGGATTCAATTTCCATTCTATAATAGGGTGACCAGAATTGCACAGCATAATCTAAATGGGGCCTAACTAATGCAAGATAGAGCTGCAAAATAACTTTTTCCGTCCTATTGCTAATGCTTCTTGAGATAAATCCTAAAATTCTGTTTGCTTTATTTCTGACTGCTGTGCATTGCTCTCTTGGCTTAAGACTACTACTCACAAGAACTCCCAAATCCCTTTCACACTGAGAACTCATGATTTCATGGTTATTTAGCTTATAACTAGTATTGTCTTTTATAGTACCCATTTTAACTACTTTACATTTTTCAACATTAAATTCCATTTGCCATTTGTCCGACCATTCAGATAATCTATTTAGATCTTCCTGTATAGCATGAATGTCTTCTTTTCCATTTATAGTTCTACCTATTTTAGTGTCGTCTGCGAATTTACTTAGGTTACTACTGATATCCGAATCCAGATCATTTAGATATACGATGAATAATAGGGGACCCAGTACCGAGCCTTGTGGTACCCCGCTAGTAACCGAGCCCCACTCTGATTTCTCTCCATTTATGCAAACCCTCTGTTTTCTGTCTTTTAACCATTGTTTGATCCATCTGAGAACAGCTCCTCCTATACCATGAGCTTCCAGCTTTTTAACTAATCTTTTGTGAGGAACTCTATCAAAAGCTTTGCTAAAATCTAGATATATTGTATCATATTCTTTGCCACAATCTACTGCCTCGTAAAGTTCTGAATAAAAAGACAGTAAGTTTGTAAGGCACGAAAAACCCTTAAGAAACCCGTGTTGTGAAAGTTTTATCAGTCTGTGTAATTCTAGATGTGCCCTTATTTTATTTGCTATTATGGATTCTAGAATCTTACCCACTGTTGACGTTAAACTTACCGGCCTATAATTATTCTTTTTAACTCGTTCTCCTTTTTTAAATATTGGTACCACATCTGCCAATTTCCACTCCATGGGTACCGATCCTAATTTTATTGAATTATTAAATAATGCAGTTAGTGGACAACTAAGCTCTTCCGTGCATTCCTTTAATATTCTAGCATATATTCCATCAGGTCCCGGAGATTTATGAGCCTTTAATTTATCTATTTCTTTTATTACCTCCTCTCTCGTAATATTTATTGAACTAAGTATATTATCGGGACTGTCTCTGTAAATGGATTCTACTTCCGGAATATTTTCCAAGTTTTCATTGGTAAATACAGATAAGAAATAATCATTTAAACATGTACACATCACTTTATCGTCATCTGTGATATGGCCATTGGCTACTTCAATTGGTCCGACTTTTTCCTTAAATTTTGTTTGATAATGTTGATAAAACCCTTTAGGATTTTCTTTAGCTTCTCCTGCTATTCTAACTTCGTATTTTCTTTTCGACTCTCTAACTATCTTTTTAACTTCCCTGTTTAAGCTCGAATTCTAACCAAATTTTTCTTTGGTTATGATGAATGGTAGATCCCTGTTCTTCAGGAGCTCTATTAAGTACTGTAATAGGATAAATTTGGGTGTTCATACTGCAGTATGGCTCTTTTAAGAATTGCTGTTGCTCTCATCTTTTGAGTAAACAATGATCCTTATCTACTTTTTCATATTTATGATAACTAATTATAAATTCATTTTCTTAAATTTTTCCAAACTTAACAGTTTCAGGAGTGGGTGACATGAGCTTTAGTCATGAATATTAAAAAATTACTCTTTGATGAGGTACAATTACGAGTTATGGAGGGGTGCATACAACGAATATTAATCCCCATTTCTTTATAGGGGTGAATTAATTAACCTAACTATATGGAACCTATTCTGAATATAATAAACTTCAATGAAATTTTTTTATCTGAACAGGGAATTGTGAATCTATCGATACCTATATTTATATCATACAAAATTTTATAGCCTAATGCATGGGGTCCTTGGTTTACACTGTCCTCGAGTTACAATGTTTGTGGTTACAGCGCATTCCCCATAGATAATTTTACTTTTTTCTTTTCTTTTTTTTTTTCTCTCCTGTATTATGTCTCCCAAGCATAAAGCAGATTCTTGTGATGGTATTGGTTTAAAGAAAATGAAAGCCATTACCATGGAAGTAAAATTAGAGATAGTGAAATGCATGGAATAGGGAAAACCTTTACTACTGCATTAGCATTGTTGTTTATTTAGATGTGTTCCAACTGACACTGAAATTCGGGTTACATCTTATTTCAGGAATGGAAGTCTGACGTAAGTCAAGGACCCCCTGTAGCATATATTTTATAACCTAAAGTTCCTATTCTAACCAAATATTACCACATTTCTCATTTGGGATCTTCATGTAAATTAAAACATTATACAGTATTAAGACACTTCAGCGTGTAACTCATATATGGCATAAACTTTAGGATTACCATGATTTTCTATTATCCATTCCATTTCCATCATGCTTCACAAATAGCAGGAGATTAGAAAACTGGTCACTCAGCACACACCTGATGGTATGAATGTAACCTAAGATATTGATTAGTGTTTTACATTTTGCCAATACACCATTCAACTACAACATCTAAAACATATAAACATGTAAAACTTAACTACTTGCTTTTGTACAGACCCTAAGTTTCCTAAGTTGCAAGTATGCTCCTTTCACTGAATATTAGGAACTAGTGAACTAATATCACATAAATCTGTTCTAGACTTAGCCTTATAATATCTAACCGAATATTGTACACAGTTATACATTTAGGGAAACAGCTGCTTCTATTTATTATATTGGTAAATTATAAATAAAAGCAAAGTAGTTTGGAATAAACCAGGGAGCATTTGTCCGGCCAAAATGCTAAACTCTCTAATCTTTCAAGTGTTGGTTTATAAACTCATTTGCATTTGGTTTTGTCCTCAATTTATTTAGGTTGGATGAGGGACCGTATACCCTTCCTGCCACTTTTATTCAAGCTATATAGCTGTGGAGATATTGGGTTAGTGGCCCTCTATTAATAGAAAGCAGTATATGTCCCTTGTAAGAATAAGAAAAATTTAATATGATAAAATTTGGATTAAAAAAGTTTGCAATAAAATCCTGAAATCACCTTTTTCCCCTACGTGATGTGGATTTTACTGTAGGAGAAAAGGAGCATACTCTGTTACTTGAGGACTTTGAATTATTATTTTTAACAAGCTAACTGATAAAAAAAAAAAAAAATGAAGAGAAAAGTAGCTTAAGGAATCATAACAGATTTCTCTATTCACGAGGTACTTAAACTTTTCCTCATCAAGGTACTCATTTCAAAGTCTAATAGAAAATAAGAATTATATAATGTAACTGTATATTATACTTTATCCCACAACCCTTGCTGAGGTTCCATATATCACCCAAACTCCTGACCAGCTAATAACAGTCCATCAATATTAATGAGTATCTAACTAAACCCAAATATTACCTTTTTAACAATTTTGGATAGTAGAATTGATTCTTGGCATGTATATCATAATGAGCTTTTAGTTCTTAAGTGAGGTTTGAAGTACGATATTGATCAATGTTTCTCAGGTACTTATAGCCTACTAAATTTGGATGCCAATTCTGAGTGAGCCAATAGGATATGGATTGGGTTGGAGATGAGTTGAGGAGTCTTTTTATCAAAATAAGAATGCCTATATAAGTTGAATTCATTATTTAAGCTATTTCATTGTTAAAAGCTGAATTTTCATTTATACTCAAAAGCACTTCACAGACGTTAGTTTACTGAGCATAATTGCCAGATGAAGATCAAAGACTGAACAGTCATATAAATGCAAATTTTGGCTTCCTATCGCACAATGTTGCATAAATATTTGAAAATAAATACCACCATAATGTATTTTATGATTACCCTTAAAAAGACAATATGGAAGCTTTGGCCAATTCTCACTATACAGTATAATCCAAATATGCTGGAAGTGTAAATAGTAGCATCCGATGGATTATTGCAACATTCAGTGATATATTTCATATGCAAATTTAATTCACATTATGTATTAATACTTGATAAGAAAACGTAATGCATGTATTCGGGTCTACAGCAGCTTAGCAAACAAAAAGCTTACAAACTTCTTTTGAGTTTGATTGAAAAATGAAAACTTTTTGCTATTACCATTGATGTATTTTAAATTTTAATTCTTTTAATATATTCAAGTACCATTATTCAGTAAGGAAGACAGTTTAATTTGTCTCACCCAGTCTCACGCCTCAAAAAACTGTTTTTTTAATGCTTCCAACTTTAAGAATATGATCTGGTTTTCATCCAGTTCCTTACCTAACTTGTTTGCATTAATGAGATGACATGAGCAGTAGAGATAAAAAAAAAATTGGTAATTCCTTTTACATATTTTTGGCAACCTGAAACTGAGGGTTACTATATTTATGATTAGTATTTTTTTTTTATGAGTGTGACACCAGGACAGGAAAGAAAATTACCCTCATCAATAAAGGCCCGGGCACGAAGGAAACATTAAGACGATGAAAACTAAAATGTTAAGGACAAAGCAGAAATAAGGGAATGATACACAATAGGAAAAGGACAGGCTGAGAGAATAGTCGAAGTACTGTGGACCTAGAGATATGGCAATATTAGGCCCTGATATTATGATAGATCTGTTTTTTGAAGGAAGATAGGTTATAAAAATTAGGAAAGACAGAAGGGGAAAAGAGTTCCAAAGTCTAGAGGTGGATGGAAAGAAGCAGTCGCTGCACTGATCAATCCACACGCTACAAATCTCCACACAGCACCTGTAAGACGAGGCCGCATGGTGAGTGTTACCTGGCCTTGGCAGTGGAGGAGGGATACAACTAGCCAACTCATCAGGCAGCAATGGAAGTAGTAGCGATAGGAAAGAGATAGGGATAATACCTCACGGCGAAGAGAAAAAGAATCCAGATAAGAAGTAAGAGAAGGGTCATTAATGAGTCTGACTGCCTTAGATTCAACCCTAACTTGGAGATAAGTATACGAAGAAGCACTCCAGGTGTATGAACAGTATTGTAAGCAGGGATGGATAAGACCTATGTAGATTTTAAGTAACTGCAAAGAGAAAACGCAATGACGAAAACAAAATAGAACCCCAATTTTTTGGATGCAGATTTAGAAATTTGGATTATGTGATTCCTCCAAGACAAGTTAAAGGCTATCTGGATTCCTAATATGGTAATCGAACTAAGAGATTAAATTTCATTAGTTTCAAAGACAATAGGGATGTCAGGAGGAGGAGAAGAAGGTAAAGAGACAGCCAGAAACTGTCTTGGAGGCATTAAATTTAACTAAATTTTGGGTTGACCACTCAGATACCCTCTGCAAATCGGAGTTGAGAATGAAAGAAAGAGTGATACGAGACTGAGTACGAGTAGCAGATGAAGGATGTGAAGAAAAGGCAGAGGAATAATGCAAGGTAGACTCATCGGCAAAGACATTGAGAAGAGAGTAGGATGGGGACTGAAGTAGATCGTTGATGAAGAGAAGGAAGAGAGTAGGTGAAAGAACAGAGCCCTGTGGAGCACCACTGGTAACAGGAAATGGGCTAGAGATATCAAGGGCAACAATGAGGGATTCCCCATAGCTCCCCAGAGAAGATGACTTTACATGAGTAATATAGGACAGGAGGTCGCCAGTTGACCTTGCCTCGCGGAAGTCGTACTGGTGATCGGATGTAAGCGAGTTAGACGTTTCAAGAAGTGAGAACTGAACAAGTTTCGAAAACTTTAGTGATAGACGAGGTTAGGGCAATATGTCGGTAGTTTGAAGGAATAGAGCGGTCACCCTTCTTAGGAACAAGTTACACTAGAGCATGCTTCCAAGGGGAAGGATAGATACTGGTTGAGAGAATGAGGCGAAAAAGACGGCAAAGCACGGGAGTCAGTACATGTACAACTCCTTAAGGAAGCTTATAGGGATACCATCAGGACCAGATGCGTTGTTCATTTATAAAGAGTGAAGGACCTTATGAACTTTGCGTGAAGAAAATACAAGGGAGGGCACAGGCTTAGAGAGGGGTAAAGATTGAGGGGACAGGTGGGCTAGAATTGTTTACGGAAGAGTTGGCAGAAAAATGAGATACAAAAAGAGTGGCTTTGTAAGTGGGAGAGCAAGCTATAGAACAATCGGAATAAATGAGAAGGGGAAAGCTTGAGTTGCAGAGGAATAATGCAAGGTAGAATCATCGGCAAAGGCGTTGAGAAGAGAGTAGGATGGGGAATGAAGCAGATCGTTGATGAAGAGAAGGAACAGAGTAGGTGAAAGAACAGATCCCTGTGGAACACCACTGGTCACAGGGAGTGGGTAAGATGTTGCACTGTCAACAACCACAGATATAAAGTGGTCAGAAAGAATACTGGCAAGCAGAGAACAGAGAGAAGGGGAAAGCAATAAGTAGGAAGTTTGGCCAACAAAGCCTTTGCCAGACTCTGTCAAAAGCCTTAGAGATATCAAGGGCAACAATGAAGGATTCCCCATAGCTCCCCAGAGAAGATGACAATACATGAGTATTATAGGATAGGAGGTATCCAGTTGACCTTGCCTTGCGGAAGCCCTATTTGTGATTGGAGATAAGTGAGTTAGACGTTTCAAGAAGTGAGAACTGAACAAGTTCCGAAAACTTTAGTGATAGATAAGGTTAGGGCAATATGTCGGTAGTTTGAAGGAATAGAGCGGTCACTCTTCTTAGGAACTGGTTGCACTAGAGCATGCTTCCAAGAGGTAGGATAGATACTGGCTGAGAGAATGAGGCAAAAAGGAAGGCTAAGCACGGGAGTCAGTACATCTACAACTCCTTAAGGAAGCTCACAGGGATACCATCAGGAACAGATGCTTGTTCGTCTTCAAAGAGCAAAGAACTTTATGAACTTTGCGTGAAGAAAGTATAAGGCTACGGCCACACCAGACGCGATGTGCATGAAGGGATGACGTGACATGATGAAACTCATTAAAATTATTTGTGGGTGGCTACACTTGATGAGCGGGGAGGTATGTCAATCCGCTTTCTCTCCTTGCTTGACACTACACAATGCAGTATGCTCCAAAATAATGTGCACTGCCTAGCGACATCCGTAGCTATTTTCATCATTTTCATCATGTTGACTGAACAAATTATTGGAGACGTTGACGATTCCTATTTGGACAGGCATTGCGATGACCCTGATCTCGCTGCTCATCACTCTACGCTACCTTCCCGCTCATCACATCTGGTGTGGCCGTAGCCTAAGGGAGGGCATAGGCTTAGAAAGGGGTAAAGATTGAGGGGACTGGTGCCCTAGAATGTTTACGGAAAACTTGGCAGAAAAATGAGATACAAAAAGTGGGAGAGCAAGCTATAAAACCATCGAAACGAATGAGTGGGGGAAAGCTTGTGTTACAGAAGTTTTTGGCTGAAGACCAGAAACATTTATTAGTGGGAGAGGAGTTAAGGTCATCAACTTTTCTTCTTGTAAAGGAAGCTTATGACCTTTGAAAATCTGAGCATTTCCTAGCTGTAATAAAAGCGGAGCGAGTTAAATCAGAAGGAGAGGTTTGGTACGACCGGTGTGCCCGATCCCTGGCCTGAATAGCCATGGAGCAGGGACGTTCAAACCAAGGATTAGGGGGAGAAAAAGTTTCCATAAAGGAGGGGATGAATGCCTTCATTCCCGAAGTTATAATTTTTGAAACTTTTAGAACTACCTGATCAGGGTTGCGGGACCAAAAGCCGTAGTCATCCCATGGGAAGTCAATGAGGAAATTATGCAAATCTTCACATTGGATAGGCTCAAAGTACCAAAGGCGGCACTGAGTAGGAGGAATTGATGGAAGAGATTGAGATCAAAAAGTGGTCAGATGTTCCAAGAGGGGAAAGCAAAGAATACGAGTAATTTGAAGGATTAGAAGTAAAAAATAGGTCAAGAGTATTGACTGTATGTTCGTGTCGATCAGTATATATGGTTTTGACTAAGAACATCGTATTTGGAATTGGTTATATGAATTATATAAATAAATAATGTAGGGAAATATTGTAATGCTTTTATTGATAAGAGCTTTGCCAAAGAATCCATTTTATACACATTGATATTTCACTTTTTTGTGGTTGAAAGTACAGAAGCTCAGTTACTTCCACAATAATAATGGTATGCAAAACTTAATGGTTGTTTTCGCTTTATCTTTAACACTGCTATGTTGTTAAATGTCTATAAGTTCATTAAGTTACATATTATTTGCCACATGCAAAAATGACTCAATTTTATGGTTGCTTGTAATATGCACTCTTATGTAGTCGCCAAGAGTAGAGATTGAAAAAATAAATAGGTGGGAATGTTTATGAGATCATGGGTGATTAAATGAGCAACAGCAGAATTTGTTAAGTGATATATTTTATTTTATGGGGTCCATTATATTCCAATGGGAGAGGAATATTTTTATGTGCATAACACTCTTCATAGGAAGAACTTGTGTACATGAATACAGTATGTGTTGATATCAGTAAATCACTTTTGAAACTGCTAAAGATATGCTTTTTTCGTCTCCTGCAACAATGATCTACTATATATAACTTTGTGATAACTGTATTTAATCTTTCTCACACAATTTATCATTGAGCCTTTATTTGTTTTTTCTCAGGTTGGCCCACTTGATTATGTTAAAATACCAAAAGACAGATATACTGGAAAAAAGAAGAATTTTGCTTTTGTATGTTTTAAACATGAATGCTCCGTTCCTTATGCTATTGCAGCTATGGATGACATAGAGCTTTTTGGACGTAACTTAAAAGTTCAGAGCCGACATTTGCAAACTTTGCAAGCTCAGGGTCTCGCTTCATATGGACCAGGGGGTATACACTCACTCGATCCCTTTGAAAAATCAGCACCTACAGGTCAAAGCTGCCAACAGCAAGCTGCTTATATGCCTCAGCAGGGAAGCTTATTGGGCAGTGCTCCAATGAATATTCCAGCACACCTTTTGGGGAATATTCCACCACATATATTGGCTTTAGCTCAACAACAGGTGGCAGAACTAAATACTAACCATATGAATCCTTTGTCATCGAACCCTACGCTTAATGCACGATTGAGACAAGGAGATGATAGGTTTGGCTCAGCTCATTACAGCATGAATAATCCCAACACTTCGGGAAACTCTTACCAGAAATACACTCATGATCAAGGTAATTGGAACAGAAAGAGAAGTACTGTTGACAATAAGACTATGCAATCACTTAAGTCTCGTTTTGATGAAGATGAAATGGTGGCACAGAATTCTCGTGACCTAGCTCATTTACAAGAAAGACAAGGCTATTTCGACAGAAATCGCATAGATGCACACTCTAAAAGTGGTGAAAGTAGAAATCACCTCGACCGAGATTTCTCTGGCCGTTCGCATAACAGAGATCATCGTCAACAACCATACGATAGCCACCAGGATAGAAACCACAACAGGCATTCTTATGATAGTTACCGTGGACGCAGGGAGAGCAATAATAGTTACCATAATAATCGCTATAACAGAGGATATCGTAATGCCTACAATTCTAGGCGCTAATAAATACCTGTTGATGTCTTGTGAAGTCGAATGCATATAGCTTGTACTTTATCTGGTATTATTTTAAAGTTATATATAGGAGCACAGAATAGCATTATAATTGTTTTTATTCATGGATAAAGTGCACATTTCCCTTCTTTATTTTTGGATAACTTGTTAACATACGTAGCATTAAGGAACTTTCATAATCCTTGTACATAATGTATATATTTTTAAAACTTGTGAAATGCAATATTTCTGTATATAGATTGTCATCATGTTGTCATCCATATTATTCTATTGTTTATTTCATACCATTACAGTTTATTTTGGTGAGTAGAAAACAAGTTCACGATATTAAGTACAAAATAAACTTTTTTTTATCTTGTAGTGTTCTGCTAGGAAAATTGTAGCCATCGATATTCTTTTGGCAGCTGTATCACTTTTATCCACCATATGGAACGTAGTCTACAGAATATGAGCACTTGCAAATTTTGATGTATTGGTGGTAACCGTATTGAAAACCAGTCTTAAAAGTACCAGCAATAGATCATACACCAGTTCGTAATATCCGTAACTTTACTGATTGTTTTTTTAATTTGGTTAGGCATTGTAATATACAATGAATTTTGTTATTGCAAAAATATTGCAAGGAAATAAATTACCTAATTTCAGGTTATTTTAAAACTGTTTTTCTATTTGGAGGCAGGAACTAATTATATAATATGACTGCAAGCTTCTCTTACCTACTTGACGATTAAAATGGAATGACAAATTAGTTCTTGGAATAGCTCTTGCAGTAAAGTACTGAACTAGATAATTGGATACTGTAGCTTCTGGCAAATGTCAGAGGTTTAAATGGAGCCAACCACCCACATCTAAAACCTGAGGATGCTGTTAAATGAATTGATGATAGCAGTGAATGCAGATCAATGTATATTAAATCACTGTGCCTTGCAATCACATAAGTATCTTAAAGAGCCAATATAAACTTGTCAAGGAACACAGAAATGAGTGCATATCCATAAAGGTAAATGTTTGAAACCATACTTAATTCGAGATTTGTTCTTACATTTGGCTCTCTAAATGTTGAGAGCATACGTCATCCATGCAAAGTTATTAAGTAATTTTTACTTTGAATGTTATATAAAATATTTACTGTAGTTACTTTCATGTGCTTAACTCAAAGTTTCCTAAAAAAAAACATGGACTCACTTCAAGGCCAAAGTGTAGCCCTCAAGGTAGTTACCGTGCCATTACTACTTACACTTCCAAAAGATGTAAAGATAACTTTTGTAACATCTTGTGTCAGGGTAATTGAAATTGCTCAGTCACATACTGAGGAAATTTTGTTGGAGTAACCTTAATGATTTGCAGAATTTGGTTAGTAAAATGTCTGGTATGTCACACTTTAGTGTGACAATTCCAAAAGTGTTTAATAATTTTTTGTTTTATATTATTAATATGCACAGTACTTTGTAGGGAGTTTTGAGTTATCTTGATGTGAATGAATATATGCCATGTTGCTGGTGTAATTCTCTAATTTTCTATAATTAGGAGTCTTGTGTACAGTACATACTGTCATTTATGATGAACGGTGAAAGAACAGTAGTATTTATTATTGTAAATTTTTGAAAGAGGGTTCTTAATTAGACATCATAACAGGTTAGAACTTGAATGTAGAGTGCCTTGATTAGAATACTGTAGTTCATAAATGTTGGTTCTGGAGAAACTAGTTACTGTTATACCAATAAATTTTGTCGCACCTCAGTGGATGTCAACCATAACAACAAAATCTTTATCTTGGAATATTGCATTATTTAATTCTTATCAAAGGACCTCTTCAGTGCCTTTAATGGCCACTCTTAAGAACATTCATTCAACAAATGCAATTTACTGCTGTTTTGATACTCATTTTGTGTAGAGTACAATCCTTAGCTCTCAGTCTTTGGTTTCTCATGAAAAGACATAATTTTTCCTTTGCAATGTTTTGTGTCAATAGAAGATGTTGACTCGAGATAAGTAAAAATGTGTTGGTATGTTATGAAAAATATGAATACAGAATTTGAAGTTTATATTCATAACAATGATTATGCATTGTATTAGTTATTGTAATATTGTTTTGAAAAAGTGTTTTACTCTTTCTCTGGTTGCTTGCTGTTGGGGGAATTTTTAATATTGTTTTGTAAAGGCATTAGTATTGTACTTATAGACATTGACTTTCAGCATTTCAGTAAACATTACGCACTGATTTCCCTTAAAACCTACAACTTCTAATACTATTAGCAAACTTATTAAAGAATATAAATATTTCCCAGTATTGCCAGAGAGGATATTAAACTTCATATCCATGAAACCCTCCAAATTCCCCTCCACCCCATAAAGGCTAGTGTGATCTTTTAATTTTTTGGCCAGGAAAAAAAATAAAAGGTTACACTACCACAAGACAGCAGTTAATGACAAAGATTCCTCTCCACGAATATTTTTAAAGACAGCAATTTACAGAGATATATCTCGGTGCCAGATGTGGATGTAGTCAGTGTTGGTAACTGGTTAAATAATCAGAAGAAAACTTCGATGATTAGGGGATCACATTGTGATACAAGTATTGTAGTTCATTCTGAAACTCAGACTTTGCTTGATAAATATAAGAGATTCTTTTATGGTTTTGAGGAGGAATTTGAAGAAAGGCGATGATAACATTAGTAAAAATTCCTGTACTATCTCCTTTTTTTTCCCCACAGTATTTATGACAACATTCCGCTTGTAAAAGAACCCATATTGTTTTCTATGTAAATTTATTACTATGTAGTATATATTATATATTTTTTTCAATTGTATGTCCATCTACCACCAGTTTTGCCATTTTTCGAATATGAAATAAACTAGACAAAATTCTATCACATCTAGTCTGTTATACTTTAAGCCTTTTTCACATTTTAGGTATTATATTTATTCCTCAGTACCTTAATTAAGGAGATCATCTGTAGCCCATGCTATGATATACTGAAGCTCCTCTACTTAAGAACAAACGAGTTATAAACATTCACGGATACGAACAAAAACCTACCCATTTATTATTTTATTACTGTACTGTATTATTACTTTATTATAACTCTATTAAATTTCATTTATACTTTATACTTATGTTTTATGTAGTAGTTAAGTGTCTTTAGCCTAAGTACTGTACAGTGGTTTTTTTTTTTTATGGACTTCTGGATCCTAACTCGTTCGTAAGTTGAGGACTGTCTGTACAGTAGAACCTTGAAGTTGAAAGAAATAATGTCTTAGATTAGTGCATATACAGTCAAACCTCCAGTTGCGAATGCACCCAACCACGAACAAATCAACCTATGAACAAATTTTAAATCAACTCGTGACCAATATTTTGAGGTACGTACACACACGCCCAATCTCCTGGGCAACCACGTGTTTGCTTTTAGTTCTGCATATGTGCGTGCACTGTTAACGTCTCTTGTTGTTCTTTCTTTGCAGATTTTCAGATTTATCGCTTTTTCTTTAAAATAGTCCACATAATGGCTCCCAAGAAAGTGAAATGTTAGTGATAGTGATGTTAAAAATCTTAAATGTATTACTGTGGAAAGGGAAAAAAGCAAATAAGAGCATGGTGTTCGTGCTTCTGATCTCGCCAAGCAGTATGACATGGCGAAATCGACCATCTGTACTTTCTTCCTCCTCCTCGACCACCACCCACGTGTGCCAGCAACTGTCAACCACAAAGGTAAAGTGCAGAAAAATTATCATGTTTTATTTTAGTGTTAGAGTATTCTTTTATAATTAAGGTTATTTTTCATTCCATTCTATATTTTTGACGCATATAAACTCATAAAAAAAAATGAAATGGTATGTTTCTGGGTTTGGGGAATGGATTAATTGGATTTACCCTTAATTTCAATGGGAAAAATTTTTGCAGTTTGCAAACATTTTGGTTTGCGAATGGGGTTAAGGAACGGATTAAGTTCGCAACCAGAGGTTCAACTGTACCTATTATACCAAAGCTAGTGCAATGATTGCTGGAAGAAAGGATTGATGCACATATGCATTGATTTTACAAGCAGAGGCACGGGTGACAGACTCCATGACTGCTTTTAAATTTCTCTAGACTGTTAAATTAAAACCATGTTAGGGAGGATGTTCTGCTCAGTTTTGTGCACTTTTTACATTCCAAATATTGTAGCAAAAACAAGAGAAACGTGAATGTCTGATCTTGTGCTCTTGAATACAAGCCATAACATGCATTTCCCAAATTAAACATTTGTTGTGGAGCATTAATTGCTACTACCTTCATTGAATGAATATCATTCTCTTTTATATTTATATGCAATATGACTAACTGGTGATGTTATTTTTTCATTTTTTATGTTTGAGCACTCATAGGCCATTGTAGCAGGATTCTATATAATAGATAGGCATTGCACATCATTACACAAGTTGAGATGAGGTCTTTGGTATAACTTCTTGCTTAAAAAAGAAGAAAAAAAAATATATATATATATATATATATATATTTTTTTTGTTTAAGCAAGAATATATATATATATATATATATATATATATATATATATATTATATATATATATATATATATATATATATATATACACATACAGTGCTCCTTCCATTATCGTGATGGTTCGGTTCCGGGACCCGGCGCGAAACAGGAAAATCGCGAAGTAGGATCAGCCTATATGTACATAAATATTTTAATTTATTTTTACGTTTACACTATAAACCCTCCCTGTACTGTTAACAAACCACCCTTTACTTCATAAATATCAGCATGCAATGTAAATTTATATGAAAGTGAGATAAAATTACGGTGAATGAAGTGGTAATAACATGACATACTCATGTACATAGGTATTTTACAATTATTTTTACGTTTACGTACTGTATAAACCCTCCCTGCACTGTTAAAAAACACCCTTTACTTTATAAGTAACAGCAAGCAACGTAAATTTATATGAAAGTGATAGAAAAACTTACTGTGAATGAGGTGATGATGACGTGACATACTCATATACATAGGTATTTTACAATTTTTTTACGCTTACGTACTGTATAAACCCTCCCTGCACTGTTAAAAAAACACCCTCTTTATAAATAACAGCATGCAACGTAAATTTATATGAAAGTGATAGGAAAACTTACCGTGAATGAGGTAATGATGACGTGACATACTCATGTACATAGGTATTTTACAATTATTTTTACGTTTACATACGGTATAAACCCTCCCTGCACTGTTAATAAAACACCCTTTACTTTATAAATAACAGCATCCACCGTAAATTTATATGAAAGTGATAGATAAAATTATGGTGAATGAGGTGGTAATGACATGACATACTCATGTACATAGGTATTTTACAATTGTTTTTACGTTTACGTACTGTATAAACCCTCCCTGCACTGTTAAAAAAACACCCTTTACTTTATAAATAACAGCATGCAACGTAAATTTATATGAAAGTGATAGATAAAATTACGGTGAATGAAGTGGTAATGACATGACATACTCATGTACATAGGTATTTTACAATTATTTTTACGTTTACGTACTGTATAAACCCTCCCTGCACTGTTAAAAAACACCCTTTACATTATAAATAACAGCATGCAACGTAAATTTATATGTAGGTGATAGGTAAACTTTGACATGATGCAATACCCTGTACTGTGAGTTATATATCTAAATTTGTTTTTTACTATTTTTTTGTTTTATTATTCGTAGGCTGGGAAATAATTTTTTTTATCAATTAAATAATGAAATTCTTTTTTTCAATCAAAAATTAAAATACTAAGAATTTTATTTTTTTCAATATTTTAATATTTTTGCATATACCCAAAAAATAAAATAATAATTTGCCCCCAAAAAAAAAAAAAAAAAAAAAAAACGTGCTACAGTGAAAACGCGAGCCAAGAGACGCGATCCAGCGAAGGATCACTGTATGTATATATATATATATATATATATATATATATATATATATATATATATATATATATATATATATATATATATATATATATATATATATATATATATATATATATATATACACAGTGTTACCCCGGTTATTCACACTTCTTGGTTTGCGTTCTCACTCTATCGCGGTTTTTTTTTGGATAAATTATTATTTTATTTTATGGGTATACGCAAAAATATTAAAATATTGAAAAAAAACATTTTCAGTATTTTCATTTTTTTTT
This sequence comes from Halocaridina rubra, assembly GCA_037179515.1. Lineage (NCBI taxonomy): Eukaryota > Metazoa > Arthropoda > Malacostraca > Decapoda > Atyidae > Halocaridina > Halocaridina rubra. Next base: position 36,903 of record JAXCGZ010000384.1, read on the forward strand.
TAAATTTACGTTGCGTGCTGTTATTTATAATGTAAAGGGTGTTTTTTTTAACAGTGCAGGGAGGGTTTATACAGTTCGTAAACAAAAAAATAATTGTAAATGAGTATGTATGTCACGTCATTATCACCTCATGCACCGTAATTTTATCTATCACTTTCATAAAAATTTACGTTGCTTGCTGTTATTTATAATGTAAAGGGTGTTTCTTTAACAGTGCAGGGAGGGTTTATACAGTACGTAAACGAAAAAATAATTGTAAATGAGTATGTATGTCACGTCATTATCACCTCATTCACCGTATTTTTATCTATCACTTTCATAAAAATGTACGTTGCTTGCTGTTATTTATAATGTAAAGGGTGTTTCTTTAACAGTGCAGGGAGGGTTTATACAGTACGTAAACGAAAAAATAATTGTAAATGAGTATGTATGTCACGTCATTATCACCTCATTCACCGTAATTTTATCTATCACTTTCATAAAAAATTTACGTTGCTTGCTGTTATTTATAATGTAAAGGGTGTTTTTTTAACAGTGCAGGGAGGGTTTATACAGTACGTAAACGAAGAAATAATTGTAAATGAGTATGTATGTCACGTCATTATCACCTCATTCACCGTAATTTTATCTATCACTTTCATAAAAATTTAAGTTGCCTGCTGTTATTTATAATGTAAAGGGTGTTTTTTTAACAGTGCAAAGAGGGTTTATACAGTACGTAAACAAAAAAATAATTGTAAATTTGAGTATGTATTTCACGTCATTATCACCTCATTCACCGTAATTTTATATATCACTTTCAAAATAATTTACGTTGCTTGCTGTTATTTATAATGAAAAGGGTGTTTTTTTAACAGTGCAGGGAGGGTTTATACAGTACGTAAACGAAAAAATAATTGTAAATGAGTATGTATGTCACGTCATTATCACCTCATTCACCATAATTTTATCTATCACTTTCATAAAAATTTACGTTTCTTGCTGTTATTTATAATGTAAAGGGTGTTTTTTCAACAGTGCAGGGAGGGTTTATACAGTACGTAAACAAAAAAATAATTGTAAATGAGTATGTATGTCACGTCATCATCACATTCATGGTAAGTTTTCCTATCACTTTCATAAAAATTTACGTTGCTTGCTGTTATCTATAATGTTAAGGATGTTTTTTTTTAACAGTGCAGGGAGGGTTTATACAGTACGTAAACGAAAAAATAATTGTAAATGAGTATGTATGTCACGTCATTATCACCTCATTCACCGTATTTTTATCTATCACTTTCATAAAAATTTACGTTGCTTGCTGTTATTTATAATGTAAAGGGTGTTTCTTTAACAGTGCAGGGAGGGTTTATACAGTACGTAAACGAAAAAATAATTGTAAATGAGTATGTATGTCACGTCATTATCACCTCATTCACCGTAATTTTATCTATCACTTTCATAAAAAATTTACGTTGCTTGCTGTTATTTATAATGTAAAGGGTGTTTTTTTAACAGTGCAGGGAGGGTTTATACAGTACGTAAACGAAGAAATAATTGTAAATGAGTATGTATGTCACGTCATTATCACCTCATTCACCGTAATTTTATCTATCACTTTCATAAAAATTTAAGTTGCCTGCTGTTATTTATAATGTAAAGGGTGTTTTTTTAACAGTGCAAAGAGGGTTTATACAGTACGTAAACGAAAAAATAATTGTAAATGAGTATGTATTTCACGTCATTATCACCTCATTTACCGTAATTTTATCTATCACTTTCATAATAATTTACGTTGCTTGCTGTTATTTATAATGAAAAGGGTGTTTTTTTAACAGTGCAGGGAGGGTTTATACAGTACGTAAACGAAAAAATAATTGTAAATGAGTATGTATGTCACGTCATTATCACCTCATTCACCGTAATTTTATCTATCACTTTCATAAAAATTTACATTTCTTGCTGTTATTTATAATGTAAAGGGTGTTTTTTCAACAGTGCAGGGAGGGTTTATACAGTACGTAAACAAAAAAATAATTGTAAATGAGTATGTATGTCACGTCATCATCACATTCACGGTAAGTTTTCCTATCACTTTCATAAAAATTTATGTTGCTTGCTGTTATCTATAATGTTAAGGGTGTTTTTTTTTTAACAGTGCAGGGAGGGTTTATACAGTACGTAAACGAAAAAATAATTGTAAATGATATGTATGTCACGTCATTATCGCCTCATTCACTGTAATTTTATCTATCACTTTCATAAAAATTTACGTTGCTTGCTGTTATTTATAATGTAAAGGGTGTTATTTTAACAGTGCAGGGAGGGTTTATACTGTGTAAACGTAAAAATATATTAAAATATCTATGTACATATAGGCGGATCCTACTTCGCGGATTTCCTGGTTCGCGGCGGGTCCCGGAACCGAACTACCGCGATAAGTGAGGTAACACTGTATATATATATATATATATATATATATATATATATATATATATATATATATATATATATATATATATATATATATATATATATATATATACAGTAATCCCTCGTTTATTGCAGGGGTTTGGTTCCGGGACCGGCCGCGATAGGTGAATTTCCGCGAAGTAGGAACACCTAATTTTTTTTTTTTTTTTTTTTTTAAGGTGATTATGACAACAGGACGGGCCAAATATGATAAAATAAAACAGCCTTTATCAGGCTGTAAAGAGAAACAGATGGAAAGTGTAATGACCTGTCAGATGTGAAAGGATTATAAAAGATGTTTAATGAATATCCAGCTCTCTGCTGGGTTGTAATATACCTCTGCATTACTTTCATGATGTCTATTCCAAAAATTCTCCTTAGATATTATTATTATTATTATCATTATTATTACTAATTTGTAATTAAATCATTATATTTACAATAAATAATGTAGTTTTGGTTGAATGAACAAGAGTTAATTAAAGATCTCTCTCTCTCTCTCTCTCCAACATTCTATTGTACCCACCCTCCCACACTCTCTTTGTCCCAGCAAATTAGGGAGGGGCACTGTATACAGTTATTAAAGGAAATTAAACAACTGATGTACATACAATGATGAGCCCTTAATAATAATAATAATAAAAATAAATATGATAATAATCTCCACAATCATCATCAAAGGAAAATTATTGTCGCCAATAATAATAATAATAATAAAATAATAGGATCTAAGGAGCATTATTGGAATAGACATCATGAAAGTAATGCAGAGGTATATTAAAACCCAGCAGAGGGCTGGATATTCATTACACATCTTTTAATATCCCATGACATCTGACAGGTCATTACACTCTCCATCTCTGTTTCTCTTTACAGCCTGATAAAGGCTGTTTTATTTTATAATTTTTTGGCCCATCCTGGGTGTCACAATAATCTTAAAAAAAAAACAACAACAAAATTGCCCCCCCCCAAAAAAAAAAATCCGTGATGCACTAAATCCGCGCTAGGTGAACCGCGAAATGGCGAGGGATTACTGTAGATAGATAGATAGATATATATATAGATATATATATATATATATATATATATATATATATATATATATATATATATATACAGTGTTCCTTCGATTATCGCGAAGGTTCGGTTCCGGGACCCAGCGCGAGACAGGAATTTCGCTGAGTAGGATCACCCTATATATACATAGATATTTTAATTTATTTTTACGTTTACACTGTATAAACTGTATAAACCCTCCCTGTACTGTTAACAAACCACCCTTTACTTCATAAATAACAGCATGCAAGCGTAAATTTATATGACGTACTCATGTAGATAGGTATTTTACAGTTATTTTTACGTTTACTGTATAAACCCTCCCTGCACTGTTTAAAAATCACCCTTTACTTTATAAATAACAGCATGCAACGTAAATTTATATGTACGTGATAGGTAAACTTACCGTGAATGAGGTGGTAATGAGTTTGTAACACCAGAGGAAATTATTCCGCAGCCAATAACAGCTTTACGGCTGTTATTCATTGAGGCCAAAATAGCGGCTGACATATCTAAGAATTTCACCTTATCTGTTATGGTTAACGTCTTCCTTTGCCGCTTAGGCTCACTACCAGAAGCCTTAGAAGATGAAGGATGCTTGGGAGGCATTGCAGAGGTTGAAAAAGTGAAGAAAATAAATCACAAGCACAACGTATTAATAAGCACAACGTGAACGGCGCACACGTGAGTTAGACCGAACGAGTGAGGCGAGACAATGGAAGCTGGTGGGAGAACCAAACTTCAATGAAAAAGCCAATTAGACCCCATGATACAGATCTCTCACTCTTTCAGCCACTAGCATTCCATGAACTATCTCACGTAGGTGCAAGCCTTTGTCCGAGACGCTGATACCGGTATCGTATTTTATATGGTGCAATACTGTTAGTATTTATGTTTTTACTAATTTTTACTGTTTTATTATTCTTAGGCTAAGAAATGTTTTTTTTATCAATAAAATCATGAAACTACTGAAAATTTTAATATACTGTATATGCTAGCTCAAGTAGGTGCGACCCCAATACATTGTACGCTATCGGACAGTATTTCACATGATGCAATACTGTGAGTTATATATCTAAATTTATGTTTTTTACTATTTTTTACTGTTTTATTACGCTTAGACTAGGAAATACTTGTTTTATCAATAAAATAATGAAAATTTCAATATGTACTATCTCACGTAGGTTTGACCCTTTTCGTTTTCCGAAACGCTGATACCGGTATCGTATTTTACATGGTGCAATACTGTAAGTATTTATGTTTTTTACGGTTTTATTATTCTTAGGCTAAGAAATACATTTTATTATCAATAAAATCATGAAACTACAGGAAATTTTAATATATGCTAGCTCACGTAGATGCGACCCCAATACATTGTACGCTATCGGACAGTATTTCACATGATGCAATACTGTGAGTTTTATATCTAAATATATGTTTTTTTACTATTTCTTACTGTTTTATTATTTGTAGGCTGGGAAATAAATTTTTTTTATCAAAATGAAATTTTTTTTTTCAATAAAAAAATTTAAATACTGAAAATTTTTATTTTTTTAATATTGTAATATTTTTGCATATACCCCCCCCCAAAAAAATGCCAAAAAAAATCGCGGTAGTGAAAACGCGATAGAGCGAAGGATCACTGTATATATCACTCCCATTCATTGCTGCCTTTGGCATTTTGAAAATACCCAATGTGAAGATTTGCATAACTTCCTCTTTGACTTCCCATGGGATGACTATTGCTTTCGGTCCCACAACCGTGTTCAGGTAGCTCTAAATGTTGCCAAGATCATAACCCCGGGAATGGAGGCATACATCTCCTCCTCTATGAAAACTTTATCTTTCCCTAATCCTTGGGTTGACCGTCCCTGCTCCATGACTATTCAGGCCAGGGATCGGGCACACCTGTCGTACCAAGCCTCTCCTGATTTAACTCATGCTATTGTATTAGCCAGGAATCGCTGTACTGCTCAGATTTTCGAAGGTTTAAGCCTTCCTTTGTAAGAAGGAAAGTTGATGACCTTAATTCCTCTCCCACTGACAAATGTTTCTGGTCCCTAACCAAAAGCCTCTCTAAAAACTTCTGTAACTCAAACTTTCCCCCTCTCATTCATTGTGATGGTTCTATTGCTTGCTCTCCCACTGACAAAGCCACTCTCTTTGGCTTTCATTTTTCTGCCAACTCTTCCGTAAATGATTCCAGTGCACCTCTCCCTCAATCTTTACCCCTCTCTAACCCTCTGCCCTACCTTTTCCTTTCTTTACACAAAGTTCACAAGGTTCTTCGCTCACTAAAGACGAACGAGGCATCTGGTCCCAATGGTATCCTGCAAGATTCCTTAGAGTTTGCAGATGCACTGGCTTTCGTGCTTTGCTGTTTTTTTCGCCTCGTTCTCTCAACCAGTATCTATCCTTCATCTTGGAAGCATGCTGTACAGCCTGTTCCCAAGAGGGGTGACTGCTCTATTCTTTCAAACTACCGACCTACTGCCCTAACCTCTACTATCGCTATAGTTTTCAAAACTTCTCATTGCTCAGTTGTTGAAATGTCTTGAATCTAACTTATTTATCTCTGATCAACAGTGCATGCTAGATCCACTGGTGACCTCCTGTCCTATCTTACTTGTGTATGGTCATAATCTCTGCGGAAATATGGGGAGTTCTTTGTTGTCGCCCTTGATATCTTAAGGCTTTTGACAGAGTCTTACACAAGGCTCCATTGATCAAACTCCCTGCCTATGGCTTTACGCCTTCTCTTTGTTCTCTGATTTCCAGTTTTCTTCCTGACCATTTTATATCTGTGGTTGTTGACGGTGCAACATCTAGCCCATTCCCTGTTACCAGTGGTGTTCCACAGGGCTCTGTTCTTTCTCTTCATCATTAATATTCTTCAGTCCCCATCTTCCTCTCTTCTTCATGCCTTTGCTGACAATTATACCTTTCATTTTTCCTTTGCCTTTTCTTCACAAGCTTCATCTGCTACTCGTAATCAGTCTCGTATCACTCTTTCTGCTACTATCAACTCTGATTTGCAGAGGGTATCAGAGTGGGGCACCCAAAATTTTAGTTAAATTTAATGCCTCCAAAACACAGTTTCTGGCTACCTCTTTATCTTCGCCTGATAACCTTATTGACTTCTAAATTAACGAAACTTACTCTCTTAATTCTATCAACACATTAGGAATCCACATGGCCTCTAGCTTGTCTTGGAGGAATCACATAATCCATATTTCTAAATCTGCATTCAAAAAATTTGGGGCTTTGTTTCGTTTTTGTCATTACTTTTAACTCTTACAGTTACTTAAAATCTATAAAGGTCTTATCCGTCCCTGTCTAGAATACTGCTCGCACATCTGTGGAGCTTTGTTTTATACTTATCTCCTTGATAGGGTTGAATCTAAGGCAGTCAGACTCATTAATGACTTTTCTTTAATTTCTAATCTGGATTCTCTTTCTCTTCTTCGTAAAGTATCATTCACTTTCTCTTTTCTATCGCTGCTCTGATGAGTTGGCGAGTTGCATCCCTCCCCCACTGCTGAGGCCATGTAATACTTGCCAAGCGGCCTCATCTCACAGGTACTGTTTAGAGATTTGTAGCTCGCGGATTGGTCTGTGCAGCGACTTCTTCCATCTACCTCCAGACTCTGGAACTCTCTTCCTCCTTCTGTCTTTCCTGATTCTTATAACCTGTCTTCCTACAAAAGCAAATTTATCGTCATCTCAGGTCCTAATCTTGCCATATTTCTAGGTCCTCAGTACTTTGACTATTTTTTTCAGTTTGTCCATGCCTTTCGTGTATCATTACCTCATCTCTCCCATGACCATGACTTTTTTCTTTTCCTTCGTCTTGGTGTTTTATTCATGCCTGAGCCATTATTGGTAAGGGCATTATATTGCATGTCCTAGTGTCACTTTATATATATATATATATATATATATATATATATATATATATATATATATATATATATATATATATATATATATATATATATATATATATATATATATATATATATATATCACAGTGACTGCGTGATAGTAGCAATACTATTACCCACAAACGTTTTTTGAACATCAGGATCTCAAACTCTCATTGCAAGCTACAAAGTCATGCTGTCTTAACCAACCAATGTACTACAACAGATAAAAATCTGCTTATCATAGGACAGAAAGTACATGTAAGCATTGTTCCTGTTGTTCTTCAACAATCTTGTTAAAATTGTTGGTAGAGCTTAAGTGTATATATTCATGATGTGACATTAACAATATTTTTGAACATCAAGAGACTCGAATTCGCATCACAAGCTACAAAGTCATTCTGCCCTAACCAACCAAGCTACTACAGCAGATAAATATTTTCATATCATAGCACAGCCAGTACAAGCAAGCATTGCTCACATCGTTCTTTAATCAACTTGTTAAAATTTTTTGTGGAGTTGAAGTATATATATTAACAATGAAACTGATAATAAAAATACCATAATCCACAAAAATATTTTTGAATGTCAGGGAACTCAAATCTGCATCACAAGCTACAAAGTCATACTGTCTTAACCAACCATTTACTACAACAGATAAAAATCGGTATATCATAGGACAGCAAGTACATGCAAGCATTACTCCTGTCATATTGTAATCATTTGTTAGAGCTGTATGTGGAGATTTAGTATACATATTCACAATGTTGTGAATATATACAGTAATCTCTTGTTTATTGCGGAGGTTCAGTTCCGGGACCAGCCGCAATAGGTGAAAAACCGCAAAGTAAGAGCACCATATTAAAAAAAAAAAATGATTGTGACACCAGGATGGCCAAAAAATAATAAAATAAAACAGCCTTTATCGGGCCTCGGCATGAAGAATACATAAAGTAAAGAAAGACAGAGATGGAGAGTGTAATGACCTGTCAGATGTGAAGGGATTATAAAAGATGTGTAATGAATATCGAATTCTCTGCTGGGTTTTAATATACCTCTGCATTACTTTCATGATGTCTATTCCAAAAATTCTCCTTGGGTCTTATTATTATTATTATTGGCGACAATAATTTTCCTTTGATGATGATTGTGGAGATTATTATGATTATTATTATTACGAATTTGTCATTAAACCATTATTTTTACAATAAATAATGTAGTTTTGGTAGAAAGAACAATAGTTAACTAAAGATGTTTCTCTCTCTCTCTCTCTCTCTCTCTCTCTCTCCTCTCTCTCTCTCTCACTCACTCTCTCTCAAACAGCAAACAAACTTCCGATATAATATCGTCAGGGATATAGCACGTATAGAATATATATATTTCATCTAAGTTTCCCATGAATACAGTATGATACACGTTTTCTTTGAACGAATTGTATACGTTTTCTTTTTCTCTCAGCTGACACTGTTTATGTTAAGATTTCGTGCAGACAGATAGATTAATGTTTAGAACCAAGGAATATTAATAACACTAAAATCTTGAAAATTAGATAAACCCCAAACATAGAGAGAGAGAGAGAGAGAGAGAGAATCTAATAATAAACTTCCCTCCATTTTAAATTCACTCTGTCTTCATTTCCTGATGGAACTTTAAAAGGATGCATCTCTCGCTCTCTCTCTAACATTCTATTCTAACCAACCCCCCAAACTCCCTTTATCCCAGCCAACTAGGGAGGGGCACTGTACACTGTTATTAAAGTAAATAAACCAACAGACGTACAAACGATCATGAGCCCTTAATAACAATAACAATAATAATAGTAATAACGATAATAATCTCCACAATCATCATCAAAGGAAAATTATTGTTGCCAATAATAATAATAATAATAATAATAAGATTAGAGAATTTTTGGAATAGACATCATGAGGTAATGCAGAGGTATATTAAAACCCAGCAGAGAATTAGATATTCATTACACATCTTTAATAATCCTTTCACATCTGACAGGTCATAACACTCTCCATCTGTTTCTCTATACAGCCTGATAAAGACTGTTTTATTTTATCATTTTTTGGCCCATCCTGGTGTGGAAAAAAAAAAAAAAAAAAAAAAGCCGCGAAGGTGAACCATGATATAGCGAGGGATTACTGTATACTTAACCACCATGTAAAGCTTTCTCAAGAATGATGGGAGCAGTTTTCGTATATACTGACTATGTTATGCAAGTTCGAGTCCCCTAATTCAGAGAATTTTTTTTTTTGGTGGATAATACGACCCTTGCTTACTAAGCTGCCTTGTAAACGAATATACATTTATAGGCTCCAAGTACAACCTCTGCATCCATACTCTGAAATTTGAGTCAACATAATTGATAGTTGAGTTAAAGCATACCAAATACAACATGTTTTTTATCATCAAACTTTTTTTGGGAGCGAGATATGCGGAAGTCAGGGTTCTTAGCATATTTACTGAAACAATGGTAGTAGTAGTTACAGCTTAACCTGGTGCATTATTATGGTAGAAAGCCATATTTCTTAAATGCATCAAGTAAACTATTGTAAATAATTTACCATCTTCACCTGTTAGTCGAGCTTGCTATGCTAATGACTGAAAATGCAGTTCCATAGGTTAGCTTTTGCTAACTTTCATACTATTATAAGTGTATACATATCTCTAAAAAAATATTAGTGAATTAAATTTTTTTTCTATCATTTGTGGACGAAAAAAGGAAAAGAAATAACAGTGAAGAAACATTAAATATTGGTGTTTAGCATGTATATAGAAATCTCTTTACAAAATTCAAAGCAAAATGCGTTTTCCAAGTTTTATGTAAATACACTGTCGATGGCAGTAGTATATAGTGTGGAGAATGAATAAAAATTATTTCCAGGGCATACAAATGACTATTTTTGTACAGTTGAAATATCAGCACCCACACTAAACAAACTTGTCATCAAAAAAACTCATAACTATATTTTGAGTACCTCACTTATAGAGTACTGAAAATTCCTATTGATTGACAACAGTAAGTAGGCTCTCAAGGGAGAAACTCTCTTTACGCCTCTTGGGAGACGATGCCATGTAATACAATTAAGCAACACGTCTCGTAACATATTTCTACATTAAAAAATAATGTTTTATCTATGACCCACAGAATATTATTACAACGAATCTAGCTTGAAAAAATGTAAAGCAAGAAAAACAGTTATGGAAGGTACTACAGTACACAATAAAAATATAACCAATATCTGTAAACTTCATATTACAAATGCCTTACAACAAACATCACGAGCATGTATAAAAGAAAAAACCTTTCCAATGTGGCTATAAAAGTAATAAAAAAAATTTGCACGGACAGACACTTAAGTTTAAGTTGGAGCTAACTTTACTCAGTCCATCGATGACAGCATTCTGCATTACAACATACGTAATACAATCTCATTTCATCTTCTGCTCTCCTTGTCTGAGCCTGGAAGAACACAGCTTCACGGCAAGTGCAACGAGGGCATGGATGGTCATCTGTCCGTGGTAGTGTTGGGTCCTACATATAAATCAACTGGTTACTAATCAACGCAAAGTTTAGAATGCAAGAACTTATTTCTGCAGCTACAGTTAGTGATATGTAAATAACAATCATATGCATGTAACTCCATAGTCTTGTAGATTGAATGAATGAAAGTACATTCTAGTGAACTCAGTCTTTTGAAAAGAAAGCCATTAGATGGCAAGGTTTAAATTAATTACAGTTATGAAGAGACAAAATATGATATAAATTTTATTCCTTTTTCTATAACACAATACTGTATCCGTTATAAGCAGGCAAGGTTAGCGAGTAAGAAAACGAAAATGTGGGATATCTTCAATATACTTTTCTCAACTCCAATACCCATGTCTATATGACAAGAATTCCTGGGAAGTCTCCCCTTTCCCTTTTAATGTCCGATAATATGCAAGGAATAGGAAACTTGTTGTTCTTCTCCCAACCCCTAGGATTAATATTAATAGCTTTTCAAAGGAGAAGCCATCAACCGGTTACTGGGGTGGCTACAATTACGACAGAGAAATCAGGTAGAAAAGCTCCCACATATGCTCCTCTCCAACTCTCCTCTTCTATCACTTGTTTCTTGGAGAGACAAACTGATAGAAAGATGGAATGCCATTCCCAAGCTCTATTGCTTTCATTCAATTTCTGTGATGGCATGTAAGTAGAGAAATTCATTTTATCTCCTGGGATAGTCCTTGTAGTTGCCTTTTACAATAATCGGAAGTACAAGGGTAGAATACTTTTTCTCCCACCACCAGCAATAATAATAGTAACAACTTCTCAGATCATTCAATGTACCTGGATAACTTCAGGGTTGATGTGTCGTAACTCATCTATCTCGTGCATAAGTTTGTTTACGTATATGCAGTTGTTATTGGTAGGCATCTTGTAATCGCAGTTCCTGCAGGCATATAACAATATCTTGTTCTCCTGAAATTTAATATTCAGAGTTAGTTCTGTTTAATAATTCCCTACATTAGATATTCCACTTGTACTAATTACTCACTAAAATATATTTTCTAGCATCCAGTACTAATATGTGGTCAAAATCATAAATACCTTATTCCAGAAGTAATCTAACAAAATTTACACTTCATACTTTATAAGTAGAGAGGCTATTCCTGATGATATACATTGCTCATTTTATTTATATTATTAATATTTATATCTATCATAATTACGTGCTGTATACAGTATTATGGTAAGTGCAAGAAATAAGAGTACAGTATACTAATTTGAACACTTTGAAGTTGGTCAAGTACAACAATGTGTCAATTAAAATTTTTTCTACATTCATGTTAACTATTAATTTCACTGTTATTGTAATTACCTAATTGTGCTTATGGGAAAGAGCCCAAAGCTCGTATCTTCCCGTCTCCTGATCGGTTCCATTTTGTACTTAGTGATACTTATCAAATCTGTCCTTAAAACTATGGATTGAGTTAGCATTAACTACCTCCTTTCTTAGCAAATTCCAACTATTAACTACTCTTACACTAGAAAAGTACTTCCTTACATCCTGCAAAGAAGTTTTCTTACCAAGCTTCAAACTATGACCTCTAGTTCTAGAGCCAGCTATATAAAAATATCGATCCCTATCCACTCTATCATAACCATGAAGGAATTTAAAGACTGTCACCATATACTCCCTCAATCTTCTAGCTTCGAGTGATGGTAGGTATAATTCCCTCAGCCTCTCACCATAGCTGAGATTGCGTATTTCTGGCACTAGTTTCGTGGCATGAATTTGAACTTTTTCAAGCTTAGCTACCTGCTAATATCAAGTGCGGCTTCCAAAAGGGGGCTGCATATTCAAGTTTTGGCCTCACATAGGTTACATAAATATTTCTGAACATTTCCTCGTCCATGTGCCTGAAGGCTACCCTCACACTTAATAAGAAAGCATATGCTGCCCTTACTGTGCCATTTATATTTCTGGATACAAATCTGCCAGTATTTTTACTCCTAGATCTCTCTCATTTTCTGTCTCTTGAAGTTGTACTCCTGCCACCGAGTAGTCAAGCTTGGGCCTTCTTGCACTTGTGCTCATTTTCATTACCTTGCATTCTGAAGTATTGAATTTCATTAGCCACTTTTCTGACCACTAATGCAGACTATTTAGATCTTCCTGAAGTTCTAAACCATTGTTCTCGTTTCTTACTTTCTTCACAATCTTTGCATCATCTGCAAACATATTCATGAATGAATTTACAGACTCTGGAAGGTCAGTTACATATACAACCAACAAAAGTGGTCCTAAAACTGAACCCTGTGGAACTCCACTACTAACTCTTCTCCATTCAGACACTTGAGGGTCTAACTCTAACCCTCTGTTCCCTTCCTTCTCAGTAAGTTTTTATCCATTCTAAAACATTTCCACCTACTCTAGCCATTGCTTGCAGCTTCTTAATAAGTCTTCCATGTGGAACAGAGTCAAATGCTTTCTGGAAGTCTAGGAATATGCAATCTGCCCAGTCCTCTCTTTCCTGTAAGATTCGGCTTACCTCATCATAAAATTCTAATAAGTTTGTTACTATTGATCTACCTTCTCTGAAGCCATGTTGTCTCACTGACAAAAACTTGAAGGATTCCAAGAGAAGAGAGATATGTTTCCTTAGTAGTTTCTCCATAACTTTGCAAACTATGCTGGTCAAGGAAACTGGTCTATAGTTTAGAGCCGTATCCCTCCTTCCCTTTTTGAAGGTAGGTATCATGTTTGCTTGTTTCCAGCATCTTGGAATATCCCCTGACTCCAGTGACTTTTTAAATATGATACTTAGTGCCACTGATGTTGAGTTTGTGCATTTTTTAAGTAAATGAGGGGATATATCATCAGGACCTGTAGCTTTATGGACATCTAACTCCATCAGTGCTTTGCATGCCTCTGTGGCTGAAAGGCTGATGTTCTCAAATACCTGCCCATGAGCTTCTATCTCTGCAATCTGAGGGGGTGGAGTATTTTCTACTGTAAATACAGACTGAAATTCCTTGTACAATTCTTTGCAGATCTCCATCCGTCTCAGTGATGCTTCCATCCGCAATCTTAAGCCTTAAAACCCGTTCTTTTACCTTCAGTTTTCCTCTGACAAAGCTGTGGAAAAGCTTGGGATTTGCTTTAGCCTTCCTGGTGATGTCCCTTTCATAGTCTCTCTCTGCCTCACTTCTTTTACTTAGGTAATCATTTCTTGCTATTTTGTAGGTTTGCCAAGCATTCATGTTTTTTCTCCTCCTATACCTTTTCCTGCATTTGTCTCTCCACTCCTTAGCTCTTTTACACTCATTATCGAACCATTTCTCTCTGACATGAATTATATCTACTTTGGTGACAGGTATGCAGCAATCTACTATCTTCCCATATTTCTCACAAAAGATGTCGTACGCTTCTTGTACAGATTTGTTGTAAAATAAGGTTCTCCAGTCAATAATTGCAAAAAATTTATTCATTTTTATGTAATTTCCTTTCGGATAGTTCCTCCTCATGTCCTCAGTGCCTCTATTCTCAGACAGAACATCTTCAATGATATACTCCATCAACAACACACAGTGGCCACTCTTTCCAAGTGGTGGTTCATACTCAATTTTTTCAATATCCAACACGTTATCTGTGAATACTAAATCAAGTAGTAATGGCTCATCCCCACCCCTGGCCCTCGTTGGTTCCAGTACATGTTGGTGTAGGAATTTCCCTTGTACACAATATAGGAATCTTGCCCCGAATTAGTCCTCACCACTGTGTGGGTCAAGATTTATTCAGTCTATCTCTTTATGATTAAAATCTACCATAATCAATAGCCTACATTTTCTCTCCTGTGCCATGTTAACAACTGAGCTTACGACTTCAATAGTACCTATATGACTTTCCCCATAAACTTCTAGCGTATGTTGGTTCCTTGGTGGGCTATATACAACAGTTATTATAATGCTCTCTGACCCAGTATTTACACGAGCAACAAGAAATTCCTTGAACTCACTTTCTATAGCCAAGTTTATTTCTTCAACCTGAATCCTTTCACTTATGAGCAGTGCTATCCCTCCACCAGTCCTCTCAGATCTTTCAACCCTTAATATTCTGAAGCCCTTGGAAAAACTGTGGCACTGTTTATGTCCTCACTCAACTTAGTCTCTGTAACTGCTACTATATCTGCCTTACTGTTGTGAATCCTATCTTTTAATTCTACTGCCTTACCATCTAATCCATCAGCATTTGTGTACTCCTATGGATGAATGAGACTGTAATATGTATTTATACAACTCAGGAAAATACCTGCATACACACAGCCCCATGTAATACCGTCTGAGAAAAAAAAATGACAGTCCCTCAGTATTTTTGAGTAATATAACTGCAGTTATGTTAATCTGCAAGCACTAACTCCGACATCTGATTGCCTGAGAAGTAGGGAATTGCTATCACAAGACAGATATTACATATAGTCTTTCATGCCCTATGCATTCTAGTTAGTTAATGATTTACATGCTTATTATCTGACTTTATGCACTGAGTAGTGACTGCATTTCAGCATCAGTTATCTTCTAAAAAAAATCTGCATTTTCTACTCTTCTTCTCTGTGCCTAATAAAATTCGCTAAAGTTTAATTCAATGAAGATGTCCCTGTAATTAGCTTATAGGAATAACTAGACTGGCCACCTGCTAATCATCCTCGGTTTGAAATACAAACCTGAAGTGATTTTCCTTTTCTCTTATGTGATGAGGAGACCTACATCATGTTCTTCAATAAACTAGGGAGCTAAGTCTTGCTACGTCCAAATATTTGGATATCGCTTGGCAATGACAATAGCGTGAAAGAATTCAAAAGTAGCAAATATTACAGTTGTCAGTAAAACAATGAACTGGAAGTAATAATGGGGATTTACCTATTCACTGGCTATTTTTCTCCATATTTATGTGCTAAAAAAAATATCATGCCAACCCATTTGCATCTGAATCTAATATCAAATACTATGGGCCAGCGAACTTTATTTCCATACATTGCCTCACCTTATCCTCTCTCGGATATAACATGTTGTTGCACTCTTGACAGAAACGAATGCCAACAAACCCAGGACCACTTTCCTCTTTGGACATCAAACTCATTATGAAAGTTTTTTCTGTAAGAAAATAGCCTGAAAGATAATCACAGATAATGACATAACAACTAACAAAAAATAAAGAAATGGTATCTCAATAAAGAAAGTGGTTATGCTTCGTAGCAAACCTCAGTGCTTCAGTGGCCTTAAATATCTTGAGTGGTAATAGAATATTTAAAAGATGGGATGATAAGTTTTGCAAGGTATACTAGATGATTAGTGTCAAAATGGAAATCATTGTTACTCTTCCCGTCACACTGTCACTCTTAACCTCACCCCTTCTTATTCTAGCATTACATACACTTTTACACTCCCCAGTGTCACACTCATTTTTAACTTCACTCTCTATTTCTATATCTTTACACTGTTACTCTCCAGATTAGGCCTATGTCACGCTTTTCCTGCAACACTATTAACGTCATCACAATAAGCCATCAATAATATCCCAGCATTGCTCAAACCTCCGTCACACTCATGAACTCACTGTATCTCTAAACAAACTATAACGCTCACTCTACCTTCATCGGTATACACCTTCCAGACAACCATCCATTTGCATTTGGTAGAGGAGGTTTTACAAGAAGATTCAAGGCCAAACCCGATGCTTAACACTTTGAATGTAACTTTCAGTACAATTGGTTTATGTAATTCGATGCAGTTGTCCCTAAAGAAGGTAAGAATATCTCCACTGTGCTCCCTGCATGTTGCAAAATTAACTAAATGGGGCAGAGTGGAGGGGCTAGGGATCCCCTCCATTCAATTTTTCTCCCACAGTCAGGTGCTTGCATTTACTCAGCCACCCCCTTATAAGAGGGATTATGAGAACTGTAAGTAGACAGAATATGTTTTGCTATTATATTAATCTGCATTTATTGGAAATCATTCATACAAAATGATGTACAATGGGTACTTGCAGGGCTGTTATGATGTAAATTAAATTATTTAAATTATGAATTAAATCAGAATGATTTTTTTTACCCAATATGGAAATATGTCTAATTCGATTAGACTAAATATCCATTAGACTAAATATACAGCAATGAAATTTATTCTGACGGAAGTAAATGATTCTACTCCTTGGTAATGATTTAGCTATTATATTCTGGTACTTGATTAGTTCCCCCTGAGGAAGTAGGGTAAGAGTACTTCCTTTGTGTTCCCCTGCATGTCAAAAAAGTCCACTAAATTGGGCAAAGTGACATGTCATCCTCTCCTCTGTACTTTCTTCCCACAAAGAGTCAAGATATTTCGCTTAGACTCAGTCACCCCTCTAATAAGGGGAATATGCCTCTTAAATATATAAGCTTGATTAGTAGTCAAATATAAAACATGTCGAATATATTTTGATGGAAAGTTTAAGGTTATTTTAAGTTTTATATCAGTTTATGAGGTAATAAAGGTACACACATAAGACCAAGTTATAGATAATCTGAGCAGAGAATAAACATAGCTTTGGCACCTTCCTACATTCTAGAATATGTGATACATCAAAGGTATCAGGGTAGGTCTCTGACTCCCAAGCAGCAAAACACTGCAGAGCAAAATATTTATAAGTCCAATCCATATTATCCTCCAACTTCAAAGTCATTCCATGAAAGAAGTGCACCATTGAAAGAGCTTCATTTTGGCAAAGATGTTTTAGAATCCCTTTACCCCTTTGCATAATTAGAAATATTTTGCAACTGACTTAACAGGAACTGTCATGAATGCTTCTAAGCAGTTATTATGGCAGTTGAATTGTTAGCAGGTGCTGAAATGCTTTCTTAATCATATGGTTTTGTACATTCTAATATCCGAAATTAATTAGGTCAAGAAAGAAGCATCAAAGCTGGTGACTGTTCATAGGCATTTTAGCTAAATATCTATTAACAATTGCATTTTATCCAAAGGTTGAGAAATGAGAACTACATGCTCATTTCTGTTCTATGCATTCAAAAGTCAGGAAAAGGTATCAAACCTGTGACTGTTTATAGGCATTTCTGATGAGAACATTTTCAGTATCATGTATTTTTTTTACAGGATGAAATATTTGAGGATTAAGTACGTTTTACAAATTGCAATATTTTTCCAAAACCGTATCAAAGCTAGAGACTGTTACTGTTCATATACATTTCATTTAAGCATGCTTTCAGCATAACATTTTTCCTTTTTTTTTTTCTTAAATAATTTTTTTTTACGATAGGTACATGTTTACAAATGTTGTACTATCCGATTTTGTAATTGAATTCTGATTTTTTTTTTTGAGAAATATGCCTTTTTTTTTTTTCATATATACACTTGTCCTTCATTTCCCATGTAAGTAAGAAACTGCATACAGTCCAAACCCTTATTTAACTGTGTCTGTAATTAGCATATAGTCTTTCACAACATACAGCATACACTGAATTATGCCTACATTACTGTTCTGTATTTAAACTTTGCCAAATACAATACAAATTAATATAATAACAGTACAGTAGTTGCTATAATACATTTTAGTGGGAAAAAATTGTGTGAACTTTTTTTTTTTTTTTGTAATTTCCAAGTGTGTATACTAAAAACTGCACTAATTAAAACCATGTAAGATGCGGGACCACTCTACATGCCAAAAGATCAACTGTAGTTATTATTAGTTGCTAGCCTGTTCACCGTTGTGGGTGAGTATTGTAGCCGACGGAGTAAAAAAAGAAGTGCTGATTTAAAAGTAAAAAAACAAAAAATCCGATTTAAGATAAATAAAATTCAATAAAAAAAAAAAAAATCCAACCCTGGGTACTTGTTACAGGCAAGGGGTTTAGCAGCTGTATAATCCACAATAGAGTT
This sequence comes from Halocaridina rubra, assembly GCA_037179515.1. Classification (NCBI taxonomy): domain Eukaryota; kingdom Metazoa; phylum Arthropoda; class Malacostraca; order Decapoda; family Atyidae; genus Halocaridina; species Halocaridina rubra. The sequence continues at coordinate 55,767 of JAXCGZ010000384.1, forward strand.
CTACATTATGTGCATGTCAAAAGGAAAATTTTGAGTGCTATTCACGATTTACAATGGAAAATGAAACTAGACAAGTTTCAGGACAGATCAAACACACAAAGGGGGCTGAAGGACAAAGAATAAATTTTAACATGAAGTGTTTCAGGAATAATGCAAAAGTGCACCATCACAACACTCTTTACTTTAAGGACCAACAACAAAAATTACAAACTACCCTAAAAAAGGTGTAATGGTGCAATAATTGTGGGAAGTCCTTGGTAACTTATGCATCGCAATTTCACATCTTTGGCCATTTGTTGCAGGCACTGCTGCCCAAAAGCGCACTATATAATTTAACACCAGCAATGAAACCAAACCTTGGTTCATACCCACAATGAAAACAGTATAAATGAAAACTAGAAAGTATTCCCATATGCCAGGTAGTAAATGTCCAGTATTTGTGAAGCTGAGGGCAATAATCATCTTTATATCATAAATTAGGTAAGGTAAAGCAGGTTTAAAAACCACCCGGATAGAAAAAGTCATTGTAAAGTGCATGTCCATAAATGACAAAGGCACTGAAATGTGGTCTTTCTAATGATTTCTTACATAAAATAATTTAATTTTATAGTCATTTCCCTTGGAAACGGTGGATATCTCTATTTTAAAACCACTCATTTCTGACTTAACTATTAAATGAGATAATTTCACTCTGAATATTATTAGAATAACCACATTTCAGTTTCAACTTTGCAAATAACAATTTACTGAAATGCTCTTCCATCCTCCCAAACTTCCACATGAGTGTTGCCCCTGGAATCCTGGACCTGCTCGGATCTAGATAACTCTTAAACCCTTACAGTAATGTCTTCCTTATGTATACTAGAGACAATCCCTAATATCTATTGTATGTCACTCTTTTAGGCACAGTTTTACCATTACAGTTATCAATCTTTAGAAGAGGATTTTATGACCAACCTAAGGTTTGGAGTGTGTATTTCAACGAAACTAACCTTCAAAACCGTTGTAAATTATTCAAAACTCGAAGTAACCTACCCTACCCTAACCTAAAAATGAGTAATTCACACCAATTTTCACAGTCAGATCCATTCAAAACACATCAATCTTCATAAAATATTGCAAAATACTTAAGACCCAAAAAGTAGTCAGGGATGAAATGGGTGATAAAATGGAAATCCTTTTAGCCTTTGAAAACTGAGGATACAAAGAAAGTGAGCATTAAAACATATTCAGTTTATTTACTAGGTTAAGACTCGTTATATTTACCCCTCCATAACTCATAATTATAGTTCGTCAAATGGTAATTCTTTGACATACAGGCCTATGTCTAAAGCTCACGTCATAACCTTCTGTAAAATTTTTACTTTGGTTAAATTCACATAGATAAATTTATGGTTAATTAACAAATTTAAGGCAACGAGAGAGCCCACAATTATTTACTCGAGAAACCAGACACTGTACTAGCCTCTGGCTAGTACAGTGGTAAAGCGCTGGCTTCGTATTCATGAGGTCGACAGATAGGTTCCCGTCCAAGACCAAGAGCTTAAGCTGTTTACATAAGAGGTTACTGCTGTGGCTGGGCACCACAGTGAGGGGATGGGGCTTGCCCCTGCTGACGTTCAGAGAAGCATCTCAGATGGATATCAGAACTGAAAACTTGCAACCTTTTACCTTTTCACCTTTACCACCAATTCTTGAATGAGACACGCTGCTGTATAAACACCCAAATTTACCATATTAAGGTAAGTAACTAACTTAGAAGCCTACCTAATCTAACCTAGGTAGGTTGGATTAGTTACGTACTTCAATAAGAAAAATTTGGGGGTTTATAAAGTTGCGCGTGTCATTCATAGCTTGGTGGTGTCTCTCATCTCTCAAGTGTATAATGAAGGGCTCTCTCACCCGCCTTCATTTTAATAATTAACTACATATGGATTTATTTGCGTGATTTTAACCAAGTAACAGGTTTCCAGGAGTGAAAGATGTGAGTTTTAAACATGTATGTCAAAGAATTATTATTTGATGAAATATAAATATGACTTATGGAGGGGTGTTAAAAACGAAACTAAACCAAGGGTCAAGATTCGTTTTATACACCACTTCTATTTCTTGACTTAACCATTTTTTCTGATAAATTAGCCTAATCTAATCTGGACCAACTTTACTAAGTTAACCTAATCTTACCTAACCAAACCAAACTAACCTTCCTAACTCAAATTTGAAGCCTCACATAAATTAACTGGGCATATTTGGTCGTGTATACAGCAGCGCATTACATTCCAGGAATAGGTAGTAACCCTAAATTCTCGGGTGGGCCAAGGAAGGGGTGCATAAAACGAAGTCTTAAACCTCTGAAAGTCCCCTACGCCCCTGCTTTACCTAACCTAACCTCCAAGCTGAGGGAAAAGTCCAGCTCCCCGATACTCTATACAAATACAGTATGCCAATGCGAAGTAACTTTACCTTATCCTTATTAAGGAGGGTAGAATTAAGGCTGCGGAGTTACACTGGACCTTCACCAAAAAAAAAATATAAATAAAAATACACTAAATATTACCAATCTTCAATTTCACACCTTAAACATGAATTACCTTACAAATAGATTTTACGCTGGTATCGTAGGTCTACCGGTAGGTAGGATGAAATATATCGCTCTAATTATGTTTGCTTTGATTAGAAGGTCTTGTTTTAATGGTTTACGGCAGTGGTTATTGTTTGTTTGTTTTGTTTTTATTCTTATTACGATGCTCATGCCTCTATCTATTCACTCACAGAAGATCAGGCGTCATAAAAGGAGATCTGCCTTTACATCGGCACTCTCCCAAGTGTTTCTTCAAATTCTATTTATTGACTTCTCCCCAAACTGTTTTCCTTTTTTGATGTCGGCTACCCCCCAATTTAAGGGGGAAACAGCCAAGGTATATGTATGTATGTATTGTACAGTTAAACTATTATTTCAAGTACATTCCGGTCTGCTGGTGTTGATCTCTAAAATTTTTCTTTTCCTTATTTTCCATAAATTATATGCTTTTTTCCTAACTATATTGTTTTTATTATTATTATTATTATTTCTACATAGTTATTGTTTTGGTCTCGTATATAAAGCAGTTGTTGAATGAGGGTCTGATCCACACAGAATACAGTTAAAGTTTTTACCATTATTTTTTTTTTATATTATTCAGGAGAAACTTATTTGTTACATTTGTATAATGTTATCATGAGCTCTAAATAACACTTATATGGAGATATAAAAATTCTGTGTGAAGCTTAATTAAAAGTTTTTCTCTTTTTTTTTTTTTTTTTTTACCATTATTTTCTTTATATCATTCAGGAGAAAGTTATTTGTTACATTCGTATAACGTTATCATGAGCTCTTGAAATTTGTGCTTACTTGCCAGACCAGATTACGTAATATCACATGTGTGAGGGGGGATATGGTGACAGTCTTTAAATTCCTTCATGGTTATGATAGAGTGGATAGGGATCGATATTTTGATATGGCTGGCTCTAGAACTAGAGGTCATAGTTTGAAGCTTCGTAAGAAAACTTCTTTGCAGGATGTAAGGAAATACTTTTTCAGTGTAAGAGTAGTTGATAATTGGAATTGGCTAAGCGAGGAGGTAGTTAATGCTATCTCAATCCATAGTTTTAAAGACAGGTATGATAAGTATCACTAAGTCTAAAATGGGACCGATCAGGAGACGGGAAGATACGAGCTTTGGGCTCTTTCCCGTAAACACAATTAGGTAATCACAATTAGGTAATCACATGCGTTTGACACTGTTCCACATGGGAGACTTATTAGGAAGCTGTAAGCAATGGCTAGAATAGGTGGAAATGTTTTGGAATGGATAAAAACTTACTTAGAAGGCAGGGAACAGAGGGTTAGAGTAATACACTCAGAGTCTGAATGGAGAAGAGTTAGTAGTGGAGTTCCACAGGGTTCAGTTTTAGGGCCACCTTTGTTCATTGTATATATAAATGACCTACCAGAGTCTGTAAATTCATTCATGAATATGTTTGCAGATGATGCAAAGATTGTGAAGAAAGTAAAAAACGAGAACAATGGTAGAGAACTTCAGGAGGATCTAAATAATCTGCATGAGTGGTCAGAAAAGTGGCTAATGAAATTCAATACTTCAAAATGTAAGGTAATGAGAATGGGTACAAGTGCAAGAAGGCCCAAGCTTGACTACTCGGTGGCTGCAGTACAACTTCAAGAGACAGAAAATGAGAGAGATCTAGGAGTAAACATACTGGCAGATTTGTCTCCAGAAATACATATAAATGGCATAGTAAGGGCAGCATATTAATTCTTATCAAATGTAAGGGTAGCCTTCAGACACATGGACAAGGAAATGTTCAGATATATTTATGTAACCTATGTAAGGCCAAAACTCGAATATGCAGCCCCCTTTTGGAAGCCGCACTTGAAAAAGCACATAGCTAAGCTTGAAAAAGTTCAAAGACATGGCACGAAACTGGTGCCAGAAATACGCAATCTCAGTTATGAGGAGAGGCTCAGGGAATTAGACTTACCATCACTCGAAGCTAGAAGATTGAGGGGGGGGATATGGTGACAGTCTTTAAATTCCTTCATGGTTATGATAGAGTGGACAGGGATGGATATTTTGATATGGCTGGCTCTAGAACTAGAGGTCATAGTTTGAAACTTCGTAAGAAAACTTCTTTGCAGGATGTAAGGAAATACTTTTTCAGTGTAAGAGTAGTTGATAATTGGAATTGGCTAAGCGAGGAGGTAGTTAATGGTATCTCAATCCATAGTTTTAAGGACAGGTATGATAAGTATCACTAAGTATAAAATGGAACCGATCAGGAGACGGGATGATACGAGCTTTGGGCTCTTTCCCGTAAACACAATTAGGTAAACACAATTAGGTAAGCACATGTAATTTCGAGAAAGAGAGAGCTTACGAATTCTGTGATTACACCCTAAACTAATTTTAATCTTTATGTAAATCGGGGGAACTTGTTTTCTAAGTTGATCCTGTGCTTTCATATCATGATTAAAAAAAAATATTTCAAAAGGATATTCTTCTCATAGCGGTAACTTTAGTAGTCAAAACATAATACATATAAATATCGATATGTTAATATTCTTTGAGTTGAGATGCCAATGAACTTATTATATACTATTTTTATTCGGAAATTATTAGCTTAGCAATTAAGAATAAATAACAAGAACCAGAAAACTTGCTCAAATTTAGTTTTCTCTAAGTGGCAAGTACTTTTTCCAAGCTTCAAATGTATTTTTTTTTTCTCTCAGTTGCATGTTCAAGCTTCTCTTCATGTGAGTTTTTACTATTTACAAAGTCAAATTTTAGGTTATTAATTACCTTATAGTACTTACGGGAAAGAGCCCCATGCTCGTAACTCCCCGTCTCTTGGTGGGTTCCATTTTCGTATTTAGTGATATTTATCAAACTTGTTCTTAAAACTATGGATTGAGTTAGCATTACCAACCTCCTCGCTAAGAGAATCCCAATTATCAACTACTCTTACACTAAACAAGTACTTCCTTACATCCTGCAAAGAAGTTTTCTTTCCAAGATTCAAACTACGACCTCTAGTTCTAGTGCCAGCCATATCTAAATATCGCTCCCTATTCACTCTGGCATAACCATGTAGGAATTTAAAAACCGTCACCATATCCACCCTCATTCTTCTAGCTTTGATTGATGGTAAGTCTAATTCCCTGAGCCTCTCCTCATAACTGAGATTGCGTATTTCTGGCACCAGTATCGTGGCATGTCCCTGAACTTTTTCCAGCTTGATTATGCTTTTTTTTTTTTTTTAAGTGTGAATTCCAAAAGGGGGCTGCATATTCAAGCTTTGGCCTCACATAGGTTACATAAATATTTCTGAAAATTCCCTTGTCCGCGTGCCTGAAGGCTACCCTTACATTTGCTAGGAAAGTATATACTGTGCTATTTATATGCATTTCCGGAGACAAATCTGTCAGTTTGTTTACTCCAAGATCTCTCTCATTCTCTGCCTCTTGAAGTTCTGCTCCCGCTATTGAGTATTCAAGTTTGGGCCTTCTCGCACTTGTACCCATTCTCATTATCTTACATATAGAAGTATTGAATTTTATTAGCCACTTTTCTGACTACTAATGCAGACTATCTTGGTCTTCCTGAAGTTCTCTACCATTGCTCTCGTCTCTTACTTTCTTCATGAACTTTGCATCATCTGCAAACATATTCTTGAATGAATTTATAGACTCCGGTAGGTAATTTTCACATACAAGGAGCAAAAGTGGCCATAAAACTGAACCTTGTGGATCTCCACTACTAACTCTTCTCCATTCAGACACTGAGTATCTCATTCTAACCCTCTGTTCCCTTCCTTCTAAGCAAATTCTAATCCATTCCAAGACATTTCCACCTTTCTCGCCATTGCTTGTAGCTTCTTAATAAGCCTCCCGGATGGGACTGTATCAAATGCCTTCTGAAATCTAGGAATATGCAATCTGCCCAGCCCTCTCTTTCCTGTAAGATTCGGCTTACTTCATCATGAAATTATAAAAAGTTTGTTACTGTTGATCTACCTTCTCTGAAGCCATGTAGTCTCACTGACAAAAACTTAAAGGATTCCATGTGAAGAGAGGTATGTTTTCTTAGTAGTTTCTCATAACTCTGCAAACTATGCTGGTGTGTATTACCAGGAAAATTATTTATTGAAAATAGTATTTGGATTTTTTTTTTTATGATTGTGACACCAGGACAGGCCCCCAAAAAAACTATAAAATAAAACAGACCTCGTCGGGCCTGGGCACGAAGAATACATAAAGTAAAGAGAAACAGAAATGGAGAGTGTAATGACTTGTCAGATGTGAAGGGATAATAAAAGATGTGTGATGAATATCCAAGAATATTCAGTGTAGCTGTAGGCATAGAAAAATAACCGTAACTGAAGGAAGACTTAACATCGAACTGTCCTGGACAAACGTATTTAAGTTCAAAAAACCTTCAGCTGTAGTATCAGTATACATAAGAGACTAAAGCAAATTCATGTGAGATTAAATAGTAAACAAAATGTATTTCTGTGAAACTCAAACTCCGAGATGCGGCTCTCTCTCTCTCTCTCTCTCTCTCTCTCTCTCTCTCTCTCTCTCTCTCTCTCTCTCTCTCTCTCTCTCTCTTCTAACTACCCCCACCTCCAACAGGAAGAGGAAGGAGCAGAACTTCTAGTGACGGAGAATGAGAGAAATCTAGAAGTAAATATTTTGTCAGATTTATCTCCGGAAATGCGTATAAACTGCATAGTAAGGGCAGCATATGGTTTCTTAGCAAATGTAAGGGTAGTCTTTAGGCACATGGACAAGGAAATGTTCAACTGGAATATGCACCACCCTATTGAAAAAAAAAACATAAGCTGTAAAATGTTTATAGAAATGCTACGAAACTGGTGCCAGAAATACACAATCTCAGTTTTGAGGAGAGGGTAAGGGAAATAGACTTACCATCACTTGAAGCTATATGAATGAGGGAAGATATGGTGACGGATTTCAAATACCTTCATGATTTTGACAGAATGGATAGGGATCGATATTTTGATATGGCTGGCTCTAAAATTAGAGGTCATAATTTGAAGATTTGTAAGAAAACTTCTTTGAGGATGTTAGAAAATACTTTTCAGCGTAAGAATAGTTGAATATTAGAATGTGTTATGGAAGGAAGTAGTTAATGTTAATTGTAGTCATAGTTTTGAGAACAAATGTGATAAGTATCCTTTAGTATAAGAATGGAACTATCCAGGATGCGGGAAATTACGAGCATAGGGCTCCTTCCAGTAAGCAAAATTAGGTAATTCCAGTTGAAGGTCTGTAATCGCATATATCTGCTACTCCTTTGTTATTTTCTTTAGATTCTCGATATATATATATATATATATATATATATATATATATATATATATATATATATATATATATATATATATATATATATATATATATATATATATATATATATATATATATATATATATATATATATATATATATATATATATATATAGATTCTTGTTTTACTTTCGCATTGCTTCTCTTGCATTTAACAATGGTTTATATTTCTTGCTTTGTCCTGTTCAATACATATGCCTTAGACGCCTTTATAAATTTTTCTGCTGGATTTATCCAGCTCTTTTCTTTTCTGTTATCATCAGATGTCACATTCTCTTTATTAATAGATTTCTGTTCTTTTGCATTGTCGATGAGCCAATATCTTCTCTAACTGTTGTCTCTTGTGCATAGTTTGGTGTTCCCAATATTTGTTTATACATAAAAGTTTTCAACTTTTTGTAGGGTAGCTATTTCGGATTTTGTAAAATTGATAATATTTAAGCCACATAAGATATTTTGGTAATACACCGTTTTTCCAAAAAAGTTGACCTCTTATAATTTCATTACAACTTTGTTCAACACTAGAGTAATATAAGTCTGTCAATTATTTAGCTTTTAGTTTAGCTTATTCTTTATGTGCTTTTAAAATGTTTCTGATGTTGCTGATCATTATTCCATAGTCTTTAACTTGGTTGGTAACTACTAATTCACTGCTATTATATATAATTATTTCACATAATTTTAATTTGTGCTTATTTCACATTCGACACTAAGAGTGTCAATAAACTCCTTTACCTCCTCAGTTGACATTGCCACTAACAGTTAACTAACTATTCGGCAAAAAAAAGTGATCGAATTATTAAGGTATTATCGTCACATCTTTTTCCTAGATCCTCTATGATCTGTATTATTTTATAAGTGACGAATTTAAATAATGTAATCGACCTTGTGCATCATTGTCTGATACCACTTGTTATATTCATATTCAACTTTGTATCATTTCCATAAGTTATGGATATACTACCGCTTCTTTATATGTTAATTATGACATTAATTAAATTATGATGCATCTTATACACCATTAGTATTTGCATCATTTTCCCTCTTTTTTTTTTTTACTATGCCCTCCCCTCTTCTTTCTTCACGCAAAGTCCGTAAGGTTTTTCGCTCTCTAAAGAAGAACAAAGCATCCGGACCAAACAGTATCCCTGCAAAGTTCCTTAAGGAGTTTGCAGATGAGCTGGCTCCCGAGCTTTGCAGTCTTTTTCGCCTCATTTTTTCAACCAGTATCTATATTTCATCTTAGAAGCACTCTCTAGGTCAGCCTGTTCCTAATAAATGTAATCATTCTATTCCTTCCAACTACCGATCAGTTGCCTTAATCTCTGCTCTCCCTAAAGCATACTTTTTTATGAGTGTGACAGCGGGTCAGGCAAGAAAATTCCCCTCATCAGGCCCGGGCATGAAGATAGCGTTAAGACGAATAAAAGTAGAAGGTTAAGGATAAGGCAGAAATAAGGGAATGATAAACTATAGGAAAATGACAGGCTGGAAGAATAGTAGAAGTACTGAGGACCGAGAGTAATGGCAGGGTTAGGCCCTGAGATGACGATAGATCCGCTTTTTGAAGGAGGAAGAGAGTTCTAGAGTCTGGAAGTGGATAAGAAGAAGCAGTCGCTGCACTGACCAATCTGTGAGCTACAATATCAACACAGCACCTGTGATACAAGGCCGCCTGGCTTGTGTTATGCGTACTCGGCAGTAATGGAGGGATGAAACTCGTCAACTCATCAGAGCAGTGATGGAAGTAATAGCGATAAAAAAGAAAGAAAGGGATGTTACCTTACGGCAGAGAGAAAGAAGACCCAGATTAAAATTAAGAGAAGAGTCATTGATGAGTCTGACCGCCTTATATTTAACACCATCAAGGAGATAAGTATAAGAAGAAGCACCCCAGATGTGCGATCAGTATTCTAGGCAGGGACGGATGAGACCTTTATAGATTTTAAGTAATGGAAAAGAAGAAAAGTAATGACGAAAACGAAACAGAGCCCCCAAGGTCTTTAAATATTTTGGATGCAGTTTTTAGAAATTTGGATTATGTAATTCCTCCAAGACAAATTAGAGTCTATTTGGATTCCTGATATGTTATAAGAATTAAGAGAGTAAATTTTGTTAGTTTCGAGGACAATAAGGCTACCAGGAGAAGAAGAAGATAAATAGATAGCCAGAAACTGTGTCTTGGAGGCATTAAATTTAACTAAATTTTGGGTGTCCCACACAGACACCCCCTGTAAATCGGAGCTGAGAGTAGAAGAAAGAGTACTACAAGACTAATTACGAGTAGTAGATGATGGCTGTGAAGCAAGGACAAAAGAAATATGAAGGGTAGAATAGTTGGGAGATGCAAGGAGAAGAGAGGAGGTTGGGGATTGAAAAAGACCGTTAATGAAATGAAGGAAAAGAGTAAGTGAAAGAACATAAAACAGTGGAACACCATTGGTAACAGGGAATAAACTAGATGTCGCAAAATTAACAACCACAGATAAAAAGCAGTCAGAAAGAAAACTGGAAATCGGAGAACAGAGAGAAGGGGTAAAGACATAAACAGGGAGTTTGTCCAACAGAGCCTTGTGCTATACTTATCAAAAACATAGCAATATCAAGTGTGACGACAAAAGATTTCCCATAGTACCTCAAAGAAGATGACCACGCATGAGTAAGATAGGACAGGAGTCACCAGTGAATCTTGCCTTACAAAAGCTCTGCTGGTGATCGGAGATAAGTTACTTAGATTCAAGACATTTCAAGAAGTGAGAATTGAGCAAAGTTTTGAATAATTAAACAACAGCATAGGTTAGGACAATATGTCGGTAGTTTGAAGAAATTGAGCGCTCACCCTTCTTAGGAGTAGTTTGAATTAGAGCCTGATTCCAAGATGAAGGATAGATACTGATTGAGAGACAGGCAAAATAGAAAAAGGCATAGGAGCCTGTTCAAGCAACTCCTTAAGGAACCTTGCAGGGATACCATCGGGTCCGGATAACTTGTTCATCTTTAGAGAGCAAAAATCCTTATGGACTTTGCATAAAGAAAGGATAAGGGAGGGCATACGGTAAGATAGGGGAAAATATGAGGGACATGTGTGCTGAAATCACATACGGAAGAGTTAGCAGAAAAATGATAGCCAAAGAGAGTGGCTTTGTTAATGGGAGAGCAAGCTTTCGAGCCACCAGAATGAATGAGGGGGAATGCTTGAGTTACAGAAGTTCTTGGAGAGGTTTTTGGTTAAGGCCCATAAACATTTATGAGTAGGATAGGAGTTAAGTTCATGAACTTTCCATCTCAAAAAAGAAGCTTTAGACCTTTGAATCTGAGGAGTACATTGATTCCTACTGTAATAAGAGCAGAGCGAGTTAAATCAGGAGACGCTTGGTATGACTGGTATACCCGATCCCTGGCCTACATAGCCATGGGGCAGGCATGGGTAAACCAAGAGTTAAGGGGAAAAATTTTTTTCATAGAGGAAGGGATGAACACCTCCAATCACAAGGTTATGATGTCCGCAACTTTTTGGGCTACCAGATCAAGATGTTCTTGAAACATCTTGAATTTAACTCGCTTATTTCTGATTACAAGTACGGCTTCTACAAGTTAAGATCCGCTGGTGACCTCCTGTCCTATCTCATATAGGTACTATTGAAGTCATAAACTCAGTTGTTAACATGGCACGGGAAAAAAATGTAGGATTTTGATTATGGGAGACTTTAATCATAAAGAGATAGATTGGATAAATCTTGACCCACACAGTGGTGAAGACTCATTCGGGGCAAGATTCCTAGATTGCGTACAAGGGAATTTCCTACACCAACATGTAATGGAACCAACAAGGGCCAGGGGTGGGGATGAGCCATCACTACTTGATCTAGTGTTCACAGATAATGTGTTGGATATTGAAAAAATTGAGTATGAAGCACCAACTGGAAAGAGTGACCACTGTGTGTTGTTGATGGAGTATATCATTGAAGATATTCTTCCTGAGAGTAGAGGCATTGAGGACATGAGGAGGAACTATCGAAAAGGAGATTATATCAAAATGAATGAACTTTTTGCAGTTATTGACTGGAGAACCTTATTTTACAACAAATCTGTACAAGAAATGTATGACATCTTTTGTGAGAAATATGGGAAGATAGTAGATTGCTGCATACCTGTCACCAAAGTAGGTGTAATTCATACCAGAGAGAAATGGTTCGAAAATGGGTGTAAAAGAGCTAAGGAGTGGAGAGACAAATGCTGGAAAAGGTATAGGAGGAGAAAAAACATAAATGCCTGGCAAACCTACAAAAGAGCAAGAAATGACTACCTAAGTAAAAGGAGAGAGGCAGAGAGAGACTATGAGAGGGAGATCACCAGGAAGGCTAAAGAAAATCCCAAGCTTTTCCACAGCTTTATCAGAGGAAAACTGAAGGTAAAAGAAGAGGTTTTAAGGCTAAAGAGAGCGGATGGAAGCATCACTGAGACGGATGAAGAGATCTGCAAAGAATTGAACAAGGAGTTTCAGTGAGTATTTACAGTAGAAAATACCCCACCCCCTCAGATTGCAGTGATAGAAGCTCAAGGGCCGGTATTAGAGAACATCAACCTTACAGCCACAGAGGTATGCAAAGCGCTGATGGATTTAGATGTTCATAAAGCTACAGGTCCTGATGACATATCCCCTCATGTGCTTAAAAAATGCGCAAACACAATATCAGTGGCACTAAGTATCATATTTAAGGAGTCACTGGAGTCGGGGGAGATTCCAAGATGCTGGAAACAAGCAAATGTGATACCTATCTTCAAAAAGGGAAGGAGGGATACGGCTCTGAACAATAGACCAGTTTCCTTGACCAGCATAGTTTGCAAAGTTATGGAGAAACTACTAAGGAAACATATCTCTATTCACTTGGAATCCTTCAACTTTTTGTCAGTGAGGCAACATGGCTTCAGAGAAGGTAGATCAACAGTAACAAACTTATTAGAATTTTATGATGAGGTAAGCCGAATCTTACAGGAAAGAGAGGACTGGGCAGATTGCATATTCCTAGACTTCCAGAAAGCGTTTGACACTGTTCCACATGGGAGACTTATTAGGAAGCTGCAAGCAATGGCTAGAATAGTTGGAAATGTTTTGGAATGGATAAAAACTTACTTAGAAGGAAGGGAACAGAGGGTTAGAGTAGCACACTCAGTGTCTGAATGGAGAAGAGTTAGTGGTGGAGCTCCACAGGGTTCAGTTTTAGGGCCACATTTGTTCCTTGTATATGTAAATGACCTACCAGAGTCTGTAAATTCATTCATGAATATGTTTGCAGATGATGCAAAGATTGTGAAGAAAGTAAAAAATGAGAACAGTGGTAGAGAACTTCAGGAAGATCTAAATAGTCTGCTTGAGTGGTCAGAAAAGTGGCTAATGAAATTCACCACTTCAAAATGTAAGGTAATGAGAATGGGTACAAGTGCAAGAAGGCCCAAGCTTGACTACTCGGTGGCTGGAGTACAACTTCAAGAGACAGAAAATGAGAGAGATCTAGGAGTAAACATACTGGCAGATTTGTCTCCAGAAATACATATAAATTGCATAGTAAGGGCAGCATATGCATTCTTATCAAATGTAAGGGTAGCCTTCAGGCACATGGACAAGGAAATGTTCAGAAATATCTATGTAACCTATGTGAGGCCAAAACTCGAATATGCAGCCCCTATTTGGAATCCACACTTGAAAAAGCACATAGCTAAGCTTGAAAAAGTTCAAAGACATGGCACGAAACTGGTGCCAGAAATAAGCAATCTCAGTTATGATGAGAGGTTGAGGGAATTAGACTTACCATCACTCGATGCTAGAAGATTGAGGGGGGATATGGTGACAGTCTTTAAATTCCTTCATGGTTATGATAGAGTGGATAGGGATCGATATTTTGATATGGCTGGCTCTAGAACTAGAGGTCATAGTTTGAAGCTTCGTAAGAAAACTTCTTTGCAGGATGTAAGGAAATACTTTTTCAGTGTAAGAGTAGTTGATAATTGGAATTGGCTAAGCGAGGAGGTAGTTAATGGTATCTCAATCCATAGTTTTAAGGACAGGTATGATAAGTATCACTATGTATAAAATGGAACCGATCAGGAGACGGGAAGATACGAGCTTTGGGCTCTTTCCCGTAAACACAATTAGGTGATTACAATTAGGTAATTACATGCCTTTTCCCCCTATTAAGGGGAGTTGCCATTATTGGCTTATATAAACTATAATAAATATGCAAGTACATTTATCTTCCTCTCCACAAACATACTCCCTATCACCTCCCTATTCTGGATCTCTCCTCCAGAATACTCCCAAATCTCTTAGCTATTCGTAGGAAGTAAAATACAGAGGAGGGGATTCCTAGTTACCCTGCTCCGCCCCATTTAGTCGACTTTTACGACACGCAGGGAAACACAGAGGACGTATTCTTAAACCCCCCTCCATCATATTTGCCCTTTAAAATGTGAATGCAGTTAGCCATGTTGTCTCACTGACAAAAATGTGAAGGATTTCAAGTGAAGAGAGATGTGTTTTCTTAGCAGCTTCTCCATAACTTTGTAAACTATGCTGGTCAAGGAAAAAGGCCTATAGTTTAGATCCTTAACCTTACTTCCGTTTTTAAATATAGGTGCCATAATTGCTTGTTTCCGGCATCTTGGAATCTCCCCACACACCAGGGACTTTTTGTACACGATGCTCAGCGTCACCACTATTGGTTTAGCACATATCTTAAGCACATAAGGGGATATATCATCAGAACCTGTAGCTTTATGGGGCATCTAAGTCCAGCTACGCTTTATCTACCTCTATGGTTGAAAAGATGATGTTCTCTAATACTGACCCATGAGCTCCTATCTCTGCAAAAAGAGATGGGTAGTTTCTGATGTAAGTACTGACTGAAATTCATTGTTCAGTTTTTCATAGATCTCTTCATCCATCTCAGTGATACTTCCATCCACTCTCTATAGCTTTAAAATCCGTTCTTTTACCTTCAGGTTTCCTCTGATAAAGCTGTGGAAAAGTTTATGATTTTCTTTAGTGTTATGATATAAGTGATCTAATCCTTTATTGATAATAAGGTTATTCCCTTTATCGCACCTCTTTTGTTTTCATTGTACTTCTACCTATTTGGTTTCTAATGTTTATATGGATTGAGCCGACCGGCACACATCTTGCAACAATAAACTGGAAGCCATGATATACGCTCATTATTAATACAAACCTTTACATTTGGCGACGAGTAAACCCTTCATGGATATGGGAAACCTCTTGAGTTTGGTTATATTACTGGCTTAAATAGATTCGCCTTGCAAGATTTCTGGTAGGTGCCAAATGTTTTGTTTGCCGACGCCAGGATTAGGCTACCATGGTTATGCCTAATTGGATCCTGGATTGATGCTGCGTGATTCACCTCGACTAGGCTAGTGTTGGATTTAAGCCTAGGTGCCCTGTATGATGTTGCTGCAGTTTTGGGCGCATGTTTCTTCAAGCCTAGCATACGTTTTTGCTACCCTAGCATATCGAATTGTCGGTTGTTTGGGTGCTACATTAGCCTAAGTGTTTGTGGATACTGGTAATATTACAGAATAGGTCCGCAATGTCGTCGTCGTTGAATCAGATTAGAATTGATTGTTTTAATCCATCGAAAATTTCCTTGGAATTATGGCTAAGCCTATTAGAGGCACATTTTAGTCATTTAAATGTCACTGAGGCTGACGAGAAAAAAAATCTCCTGCTTGTGTCATTGGGTACTGATGTTTTTAGTGTTTTAGGCAATCTTTGTGCTCCTGATTTGCCCCACACAAAGTCTTATGCAGACTTGGTTCAGTTATTGAAAGGTCATTTTATTGTCAAGCCTTCTTATCACAGAAGTTTGCTAGCCTTCCAGCAAAGAAAAAAAAGGAAGGATGAGAGTGTAAAAGAATTGTATGCTGATTTAAAGGCTCTAGCAAAGCATTGTAATTTTGGCAACCAATTTGATGGTAGAGTAAGAGATCAGTTATTTATGGCTGTAGATGCTGAAGTTTATTTTTCAAATATAGTGGCTCTCAACATAGATCTCCAAGCAATGACCTCTCAGGCTATTTTGGAGAGAATTTTGAACATGGAAAAAGCATTTGTAAGTGAGAAAGATGAGGTTCAGTCACAGGCTCAGGTTGTAAGAAGAAAATATGTAGGTTTATCTTGTCAACATTGTGGTTCCTCTCATGACAGCTTTTATTGTAGATTTAAGCATTTATCATGTTATAATTGTCATAAAAAGGGTCATTTACAGAAGGTTTGTAAAGAAGCCAAAAGAGAGAGTGGTTATAGTACAGCTAAAGGTTCAAATAGACCAAGCAAGAAAGATTTTAGGAGTAAACCTAAGTTTAATAGTAGGAAAACTGTAAAGATTGTGAATGATCAAGATGCATCATTAAGTGATAATGATGATGAGGATGATAAAGTGTTAACTGTCAGAGATAAAATCTATGCTGTTCATGCTGAACAATTTTATTTTTCTGTTAATAAGATCCAAGTTCCTTTTGAGGTTGATAGTGGTGCTACTGTTTCAACTTTAAATAAAGATTGGGTTGAGAAGTTGAATTTGAAAGTTGAACAATGTAAGAAACCCTTACAGGCTTATGATGATTTTAAAATAAAGGTTTTGGGAAAAGTGGTTGCTCCTGTTGTGTATAATGGATATAATGTATCACAAGTCTTTTATGTTGTTGGTTCAAAGAATACAAATTTATGTGGTAAAAATCTAATGAAACAAGTTGGTATTTATTTAGCAGGATTAGATGGAAGTACCAAGGTTAACAATGTTCATAATGTAAGTGTTGAACAAGTGTTTGAAGATTATAATGTTAATGTAAGCAAACCTATTTCTAGCATTGTAGCTAAAATTCATATAAAGAGTGATGCTATTCCAAAGTTTGTAAAAGCACGTACTGTTCCATTTTACCATAAAGAGATGGTTGAAGAGGCCATTGATAAACTTGTAAGTGAAAATATTATAGAATCTGTATCTCATAGTGAATGGGCTGCGCCTATTGTACCTGTGTTAAAAGAGAATAAGAAAGAAATTCGCATATGCGCAGATTTTAAGCATTTGAATAAGCAAATACAATGTGATAAATACCCCTTGCCTAAGATTGATGAACTTTTGTGCAGTGTTGGCAAAGGCAAAATTTTTTCTAAGATTGATTTGAAGAATGCATATTTGCAAATACCTGTTGAAGAACAAAGTCAAGAGTTTTTAGTTATTAATACACACAAAGGAATGTATAAATACAAGAGGTTGCCCTTTGGCTTGTCCTCTTCTCCTGGTATTTTTCAAAGATTTATTTCACAGATCTTATGTAATATTGATGGTGTTGCTGCATATATGGATGATATAGTTGTCAGTGGTGAAACTAAAGATGAGCATGATGAGAGACTCAAGAAAGTTTTAAATGTGTTGCAATCTCATAATGTACAGAT
Source organism: Halocaridina rubra (assembly GCA_037179515.1). NCBI lineage: Eukaryota > Metazoa > Arthropoda > Malacostraca > Decapoda > Atyidae > Halocaridina > Halocaridina rubra. Next base: position 73,163 of record JAXCGZ010000384.1, read on the forward strand.
AAATAAGAGTAAAACAGTTTTAAATATGGAATGTATTGAATATTTAGGTTACTGTATATCAAGTGAAGGAATAAAACCATCCCCAAAGAAGGTTAAAGCAATTTTGGATGCTCCTTGTCCTACCTCAGTAGCAGAGGTCCACTCATTTTTAGGGATGATTACATTTTACTGTAGATTTATTAAGAATTTTTCAACTAAATCAGCTCCATTGTATGATTTACTGAAAAAAGGTGCCAAGTTTGAATGGACAAAGATTGAACAGAATGCATTTAAATGTCTTAAACAAGATTTTGTAGACTCTAAAGTATTAGTAAATTTTGATGGGTCATATCCCTTGATTGTAGAAGTTGATGCTTCACCTGTTGGTGTAGGATGTGTGTTATTGCAAAAGGTCAATGGAGTAGAAAGACCTATTTATTTTGCAAGTAAGAAATTGAGTAGTGCTGAGATGAAATATTCACAGTTGGATAAAGAAGGATTGTCTTTGATTTTCGCTGTCAAAAGATTTAGATATTTTCTTTTGGGTAGAAAATTTATGGCCAGAACGGACCATAAACCACTTTTAGGATTGTTTGGTAAAGATAAGCCAATTCCTCAGAATGCCAATTCTAGGATACAAAGATGGGCTTTGTTACTTTCTCAATATGACTTTGATCTAGTGCATAAACCTGGAAAGGAAAATGTTATTGCCGATGCACTTAGCCGTCTTCCAGTAGAAGATGAAATTCAGTCTGGGATTCCTGCTGAGTATGTAAGATTAGTGGAATTGCTTGATTTTGATGAAATTTCTTATAAGGTAATTAGACAATATAATAAGAAAGATAAAGTGATGTCTCAGTTAATTAATTGTCTAAGATTTGGTTGGTCTAAAGAAAATAATTTGTTACTCATGGAATATGGTAATGTTAAAGATGAATTGTCTCTTCATAATGATGTAGTGTTATACAGGAATCGTATTGTAATACCTGTAGAGTTGAGGTGTAAGATATTGACTCATTTACATAATGGTCATAATGGAATAAATGCCATGAAAGCAGAGGCTAGGAAATGGGTTTGGTGGCCAAAGATTGACCAAGACCTTGCAGAGATGACAAAGAATTGTAATATTTGTTTTAAGAATTATAAACAACCACCAGCTAATACTTTGTCATGGCCTAATACGGGAAAACCATGGTCTAGGGTCCATATGGACTATGCAGGTCCTATTGATGGTAAATATTTTCTAATTGTCATTGATTCTTATAGTAAGTTCTTAGATATACAGTTCTCTAGTTCTGCAACATCTGGTGTCACTATAAATCACCTAAGGAAAGTATTTTCTAATTTTGGCTTGCCAGACATGATAGTGTCAGATAATGCTCCTAATTTTGTATCACAGGAAATGAAGGTGTTTTTGCAAAAGAATGGTATAAAACATGTTTGTCCTGCCCCTTATCATCCAGCCTCTAATGGTCTTGCAGAAAGAGCTGTAAGGACATTTAAGGAGGGTTTAAGGAAATTTAAAGAGGGAGATTATACTACTAGAGTTTGTCGTTTTCTTTATAACTATAGAAGAACTGTACATTCTGCTACAGGAAAAGCTCCTGCAGAGATTATGTTTAATAGAAATTTCAGAGGTACTGTAGATGTAAAGCTGAAAGAAAGTAAAGAATGTAATGATAATCTTTCAAATGAAGAAAACATGTACAAAGTTGATGATGCTGTGTTTGCACGTAACTATGGTAAAGGTCCACTATGGGTGGAAGGTAGAATTGTAGAAGTATTAGGTTTAAGAAATTATAAAGTGCAAGTACATTGTTCAGGGAATATGATATGGAAAAGACATTCTGATCAATTGATGCATAGATATTTTGGAGATTTCAATCAGTCTAATAATGAAATGTTGAATAATAATTATGATAATCCTGTTGTAAGTGAAATTGAAGCTGATAATCCTGTTGTAACAAGTGTTCCTAGTGAATTAACAACCAATTCTAATATTATAGAAACAAATGGTGTACTTTCAAAAGATGTTATTAATGTACCTTCAAGAGATGTAAGTAATAGTGCATGTGATGAGTTACCTATACAGACTCCAGTAGTGAGAAGGTCTCAGAGAAATATCAAGCCCCCTGATCGTCTTAATTTGTAAATAGTGTTTTGAACTCCTTATATAGAATTTTCATGTGTGCCTTGTTTTAAGAAGTTGATGACTTATTTTTTATATGTGATGTATTGCAAATTCTAGGGGAAAGGAATGTTATGATATAAGTGATCTAATCCTTTATTGATAATAAGGTTATTCCCTTTATCGCACCTCTTTTGTTTTCATTGTACTTCTACCTATTTGGTTTCTAATGTTTATATGGATTGAGCCGACCGGCACACATCTTGCAACAATAAACTGGAAGCCATGATATACGCTCATTATTAATACAAACCTTTACA
>JAXCGZ010000385.1:0-70000 GCA_037179515.1 Halocaridina rubra
AACCGTCCAAGCCTTTGGTAGAAAAGAGAGTTCGTGACGTAAAACCGGAACAAACCGCAAAATTATTCATATTTACATAGTTATTTTTATTGTTAATTTCGGGTGCTGGAAATCAGACGTAATAATTCATTTATCATTTACATTATTTATTAGAAGTACTTTCCTAGTCAAGTGACACTTGGCTTCTTTTCCGACAGGAATATTTCAATTATATAGAATCACAACCTAAACTTTACCTAACCTAACCCTGTAATGGGTTGCCGACATGTAAAATAGTATTCGGCACTACAAACCTGGGCCACCGAGCCACGTGTGATTCAGGTCACAACTACTTCTAAGCAACCCACAGAGGAATAATAATAATAATAATAATAATAATAATAATAATAATAATAATAATAATAATAATAATAATAATAATAATAATAATAATAGTAATAATGAAAATCATAATATGATAATAATAGTATAATAATAATAATAGTAATAATAATAATAATAATAATAATAATGATAATAATAATAATAATAATAATAATAATGATAATGATAATGATAATGATGATAATAATAACAATAATAATAATAATAATAATAATAATAATAATAATAATAATAATAATAATAATAATAATAATAATAATAATAATAATAACAATAATACTTTGATAAGAAACCTCACAACATGAATCTTCAATAATAACAAAGAAATAATTCCTTTAAATTATTGCCCAGAAACTAAATCAAAAGACCAAGAAAAAATAAAAAAATAAATAATTGAAGAAATTATGCAGATATTTAGGCGAGAAAATGTCATCTTGAAATGCCATATGCCGGAAACTGTGGCAATTTATGCAGGTTTATCGTGAATCCTGAAACTGGGAATTTATAGGAATTTCTAGGAATTTGCATTTTTAGGGCAATGAAGTGGGAATATAAAATGCATATACTGCGGAAAACTATCTAACTATCCTGAATGAAAATAAAAGTTTAAGTAGTCCCCAAAGTTAAGATAAGGGAAAAAAATTATTTTCCATGTAAATAAAAGACATTATAAAAGAGAAGTTGCATAAACGATGTATGTATGTATGTGTGTGTGTGTGTGTGTGTATTATTTTATTTTCTTGCATTTTCATAATATTAAAAGCGTTTAGATGCATGATAACAGAGTCAAGGATGGATGGACTGAGACATACGGATATGAGATAGAATGGCTTTAGCAGAAAATTGTTTAAGTTAGAGCAGAGTGTGCTGAGATGGTTTGGACATATGGATGGAAAGAATGAAGAACGACTTGCAAAACAGTGTGGAGAACAAAAGTGAGTGAAGTAAGGCCGACAGGAAAGCCTATAATGAAATGGGTGGATGGGATGGAGAGAGTACTGAATGCACGTGGTATAGCAGTGAAACAGGGAAGAGGTTGGGAAGAGTAGAGATGGATTATGAATGGGTGACACGGGCCAGAGATATTTCCCTGCATTTATTCAGTGCTGTATATCGGAATGGATAGGTGTGGAGTGGGGTGTGCAGATAAACGAAGCGATTGAAGTAAGCCAGTTATGCCTGTCAGGCCCAGCTAAAGAAGATATTTACCCATATGCACTGTGGAGGACCCTATTAATGGTGACTATGTATCTCTAAGAAGCAAAGATGGAAAAAAATGTAATTGGTTTCTGGTGAATGGGTGTGTGGTTTTGCCTCGGCCATGCCCCTTATAAAGAGGAATATTTCTCTTTAATATGAATATATGTATCACTATGATGTCTCTCTTGCACTGAAACTGGTAGCGTATATCACTAAAAAATTGAAGAAGAAGTTTCGAAAAAAAAAAAATGTTTTAGGAATACATGGTGCTTGCCAGGTAACCTAAAGAAAATAATATGCAGGTTTCCGTCGTACCTGTAAAGGAGAGAGAGAGAGAGAGAGAGGAGAGAGAGAGAGAGAGAGAGAGAGAGAGAGAGAGAGAGAGAGAGAGAGAGAGAGAGAGAGAGAGAGAGAGAGAGAGAGAGAGAGAGACAACCTAAGGAAAATAATGTGCAGGTTTCCGTAGTACCTGAAAAGGAGAGAGAGAGAGAGAGAGAGAGAGAGAGAGGAGAGAGAGAGAGAGAGAGGAGAGAGAGAGAGAGAGGAGAGAGAGAGAGAGAGAGAGAGAGAGCCATCATTAACAAAGAAAATGAAAGGAAAAAAAAAATCGTACCGTAATTTGAAAACAAAATCACTTTTACTCGGACAATTTTCCTCTAATTAAGGAAAAAAGTTGTGAATAAGAACAAACTTATTTAAGTCTTTTTTTTTTAAACTTATTTAACTTTTTAACCAGATCTCCAACTACACCTGTCACAAGTTTCCAGAACTCTCTTCATCTTATTTTCCTCTTATTAGCTTCTCTCTCTCTCTCTCTCTCTCTCTCTCTCTCTCTCTCTCTCTCTCTCTCTCTCCTCTCTCTCTCTCTCTCTCTCTCTCTCTCTCTCTCTCCTCTCTCTCTCTCTCTCTCTCTCTCTCTTTCTCTTTTTACGAGACTCGGGTTTTGCCACGTGAATTAAAGCCAATTGGGCAAATAAATATCAAGAAATTTACTTATTTTTTTCCCTTGATATTCACATAGGCTGGGCCACGCGAAATAAATATTAATGGGAGAGAAATATTATCATTTTTTATCTTGCTTTTTGACTGACATTAGACAAAAATGGAAAACCAAAAACTAGCAAGAAAATTATTTTCTTTTTGACTAACATGGAGGTACCACGTGACATTAAATAAATGGAAAAAAAAATAATAAAAAAAATGATCAGGTTTTGTATTTTCTTACCAATATTTGCAAAAACATTCTATAGTTTTAAAACAAGTCAGTAACATGTAGTTTATGATCACACAAGGGAACAAATGTACAAAGGTACATAGGTACAAAGGTACAAAGTTGTTACCTATATAACGACGATTTTGACCACGACTCTTAATGATCATTATAATAATATATCCCTCTGAGGGAGGGAGTCTAGAATACTTCCTCCGTGTTCCCCTGCGTGTCGTAAGAGTCGACTAAATGGGGCGGAGCGAAGAAACTGGAAATCCTCACCTCTGTTTTTTTCCTCCCGAATAGTCAGGGTAGTTTGCTTTGACTCGGCCACCCCCTTTATAAGGGGGAGTATGGCTATTGTACCTAGAGACAGACGTAAATATACGTCACCATCTCAGACAAAAGAAAAGAGATATAAAAAAAATAGATGAAAATTAAGAAGAAAAGAAGTCATTATCTTTCCAAAAAATGGGGAGAAGATGATTGAAAAGAATCAATTAATTATTTCTTTATCACAGTCTTTCTCTATATTTAATCAGCTCGTGTTTTAATCTCAGGAGGGAGAGAAAAAATCAATTCAAGTAGAAAATTACCAAACCATGAAACAGATATTTCTCTCTCTCTCTCCTCTCTCTCTCTCTCTCTCTCTCTCTCTCTCTCTCTCTCTCTCTCTCTCTCTCTCTCCTCTCTCTCTCTCTCTCTCTCTCTCTCTCTCTCTCTCTCTCTCTCTCTCTCACTAACTCACTCACTCACCCACTCACCCACTCTCTCTCTATCTCTCTCTCTCTCTCTCTCTCTCTCTCTCTCTCTCTCTCTCTCTCTCTCTCTCTCTCTCTCTCTCTCTCTCTCTCTCTCTCTCACTAACTCACTCACCCACCCTCTCTCTCTCTCTCTCTCTCTCTCTCTCTCTCTCTCTCTCTCTCTCTCTCTCTCTCTCTCTCTCTCTCTCTCTCTCTCTCTCTCTCACTAACTCACTCACCCACCTCTCTCTCTCTCTCTCTCTCTCTCTCTCTCTCTCTCTCTCTCTCTCTCCTCTCTCTCTCTCTCTCTCTCTCTCTCTCTCTCTCTCTGTTTCTCTCTCTCTCTCTCTCTCTCTGTTTGTGTGTGTGTATGTGCGTGTGTTGTACGCATTTTTATACAAAAATAACGCGTAGGAACTTTTTCAACAGCCTAAGATTTATATTCATTAGCCTGGAAAATTTACTTTTTCCAGCAGTAATCTTCCAGTTCCTAAAAATACAATTCTGGAAGCAATTCTCTTAAGCCCCTCAAATACATTTGCTGCCTCCAGAGTCTTGAAGGCTTCATTTACCAGAAGACAAAAAAATAAATAAAAAATAAATAAATAAATAATGAGTAAGTGTGTTGGCCAACAAATAACAAGCTATAACGACTACTACTCCTACTACTAGCTGTAACTACCAGCTGACATGCTGCTGCTGCCGGCCACCACTAATAACAATAACTACTACTACTAATAATAATAATACTACTACGACTACTACTACTACTACCAGTGATAATAGTAATGCTACTACTACTACTACTACTGCTAATAATAATAATAACAATAATAATAATAGTAATAATAATAATAATAATAATAATAATAATTACAATAAAATGTTATACTTCTTAATGCCTTTGTAATTATATGTCAATAAAATATATTGCATGTGTCAATCTTTCTCCCGTTATCACCTGTGTTTAATATATTCACATTATTTGCATCTCTTCCATATTTATTCTAATTACTCTTATTCCCTTCATTCGCTTTGCTCTTCTGTCCAATGAATTTTTTGAAATTCTTGTCCTTTTTTCTCCTTGTCCTTTTTTTTTCATTCTTGTCCTTTTTTCTTCTTGTCCTTTTTCTTCTTGTCCTTTTCTTGTCCTTTTTTCTCCTTCTTGTCCTCTTTTCTCCTTCTTGTCCTTTTTTCTTCTTCTTGTCCTTTTTTCTTCTTGTCATTTTTTTCTCCTTGTCCTTTTTCTCCTTGTCCTTTTTTCTCCTTCTTGTCCTTTTTCTTCTTGTCCTATTTTCTTATATCCTTTTTTCTCCTTCTTGTCCTTTTTCTTCTTCTTGTCCTTTTTTCTTATATATAAAAAGGGGAGTGTTGTGACATTTCAAATGGGAAGGGATGAAGGGATGTGTTAAGTTAGGTTGGGTTAGGTTAGTTTGGTTAGGTTAGGTCTGTCTTTTTATTTACCTTGGAATATATGGATGGATCCCCTTGGGTGGGTGTGGGGGGAGATTCTTCAGTTGATCCTTGAATTCTTAACATTATCAATCAAAGACATAACAAAATAAAGCATATTATAAGTAAAAAGAGAATCTTTGACGTCTACAAAGTCTTAGTTAAAGGTCAACAAATTGGTCAACTCGTAATAGATATCTCGCCTCTAACTCGTGATTAATATATCGCCTCATTACAGATTTTCATTTAACAACATATATTTATTGACCTGGAAAAAGCTTATGATCGGGTCCCGAGAAGCGAGGTGTGGAGGAGTATGAGGTCGAAGGGAGTGAAGGAGAAGTATGTCAAGATAGTTCAGGACATATACAGGGAAGCCACAACAAGAGTAAGAAGTACAGTTGGCACTACAGAGCCTTTTCAGGTGAAAGTTGGACTCCATCAGGGATCAGCTCTTAGCCCCTATCTATTTAACCTTCTCATGGATGTGATGGTGGAGGAAGTGACAAAGGAGGCACCATGGAGCATGCTCTTTGCAGACGATATTGTTTTGGTCTCCGAGAGCCGTGAAGAATTGCAAGAGAGGTTGGAGCTATGGAGGGGTTTGCTGGAGGATTACGGACTGAAGGTGAGCAGACAGAAAACGGAGTACCTGGAGTGCAATGTGACACAAGGAGGCGACCTGTTCATGCAAGACCACAAGCTCCCAAAGGCGGACGCCTTCAAATACCTCGGCTCCTACGTAACGAAGGATGGAGACCTAGAGAGAGAGATTGATCATAGGATCCAGGTAGTGTGGAACAGCTGGAAGAGAACATCAGGGGTGCTATGTGACAAGAAAATCAGTGCTAGAGTGAAAGGAAAAGTGTACAAGTCAGTTGTGAGACCAGCGTTGCTGTACGGTGCGGAGACGTGGCCGGTGAAAAAGGTTCAAGAAAGGAAGATAGATGTCGCAGAAATGAGAATGCTGAGGTGGATGTGTGGGGTGACGAGGGAGGACAGGATACGAAATGACCAGATCAGAGGTACAGTGAAGGTGGTGGAGGCGTCGGCGAAAGCGCAGGAGAGGAGATTACAGTGGTTCGGTCATGTGAAGAGGAGAGAAGAAGACTACGTGGGTGTGAGAGTGATGGAGATGGACGTGGAGGGCAGACGTAGACGAGGAAGACCTAAACTACGGTGGAAGGACCGACTGAAGGAGGATCTCAGAGAGAGACAGCTGGAGGAGGAGCAAGTGATGGACCGGAACCAGAGGAGACGACTAGTGAAGAGATGCGACCCCATATGAAAATGGGAACGCAAATAGAGGAAGAAGAAGAAGTTATTATTCCAACTATTCTATGCAAATCACACCATTTTGAAGTATTTTGGTCAATTTTTTTATATATAAATTTTTCCCAAAAAGTATCGTAAATTTCGTAATGGTCCCCCATTGTCATTTTTTTTTTTTTTTTTTTTAAGTTTTTTCAAAATTACTTTTTTAGCATTGCATTTGGGTTTTACAGTTATTATTATAACTATGCTATGCAAATCACACTCTTCTGAAGTATTTTGGTCAGTTTTTTTTTATATATAAATTCTTTCCAAAAATTTTCGTAAATTTCGTAATGGTCCTCATTATCATTTTTTTTTGGATTTTTAAATTTTTTTCAAAATTCCTTTTTAGCGTTGCATTTGGGTTTCACAGTTATTATTCCAACTATTCAATGCAAATCACCTTTACTGAAATAAAATGGTCATGTTTTTTATATATAAATTTTTCCAAAAATTATCGTAATGTTCCCCCATTGCCATATCTTTTATATTTTTTATTTTTTTTTTCAAAATTCCTTTTTAGCATTGAATAATTCCAACTATTCTATGCAAATCCCACCCTTTTGAAGTATTTTGGTCAGGTTTTTTATATATAAATTTTTTCCAAAATTTTCGTGAATTTCGTAATGGTCCTCATTATCATTTTTTTTTGGATTTTTAAATTTTTTTCAAAATTCCTTTTTAGCATTGCATTTGGGTTTTACAGTTTTTATTCCAACTATTCTATGCAAACCACACTCTTTTGGAGTATTTTGGTCATGTTTTTATATACAAATTTTTTCCAAAAATTATTGTAGTGTTCGAAACGGTCCCCCACTGTCAATTTCTTTTTGCATATGTTTATATTTTTTCAAAATTCCATTTTAGAATTGCATTTTGATTTTACAGTTATTATTCCAACTATTCAATGCAAATCCCACTCTTTTGAAGTATTTTTGTCAGGTTTTCAATATATATATATAATATATATATATATATATATATATATATATATATATATATATATATATATATATATATATATATATATATATATATATATATATATATATATATATATTTTTTTTTTTTTTTTTTTTTTTTTTTTTTAAAGGACACTTGTGTTGGAAAAAAGAAACTTAGGTCAGGTCCCGTAAATTTTCGTTTTTAAAATGGTCTTCGCAGTAGCATTTAACATGAGTAAAATTTATTTATAATATTTCAAAAGCATTTTAATTCTGCTTTTAGTAGATAGATATGATCTCATAAAATCTCAGAGTACGTAGAACATTTGTAGGCAGGTTCTTTTTCGTTCCGGTTTTACGTCACGGACTCCCTTTTCAACCAAGGGCTAGGACGATTGCCTTCTTGCGAAGACCTTGTTTTGGCAGATGTAATCGTTACTCTGTGTGCTTACCCTTCCTAACCTCAGACCGTGACGGGACGCCAACCCTCGACCTAACACCTCAGAGTTGCGGACGCTACCGTTTGAGCCATGGTGACTACGTTTGTAGGCAGGATATATGTTTAATAATAATAATATTTTGTGTAAGTGTGTAAGTTAACTACACGTGTCCATGTATGTTAGTAGTCACCTTGACTTTGAGGCGCCAGGTCGAGGGCTCGCACCCTGTCACGGTCTGAGGTTTGCAAGGGCATGCACTCAGGGCAACGATTACTTCTGCCAAAACAAGTCCTTCGCAAGAAGACAACCGTCCCAGCCTTTGGTAGAAAAGTGAGTCCGTGACGTAAAACTGGAACAACACGTGTTCATATGTTTTAAAATGGTAAAGGAAACTTATTGAAATGATTAATTTTTCACCTTTTATCAAAGTTTCGTTGATTTTTCATTGGTATTGAGATAATAAGCTACCAGAAGTAATTATATTGTATAAATCCAAGATAATTCTTACACTTTACTTCATGGATATAAATTTTTCTTTTTTTAGTCTGAAATGGATCTTAACATATACTTAAGCGTGTGTTACGTCACGGACTCCCTTTTCAACCAAGGCCTAGGACGGTTGCCTTCTTGCGAAGGACTTGTTTTGGCAGATGTAATCGTTACCCTGAGTGCATGCCCTTGCTAACCTCAGACCGTGGCGGGGCGCGATTCCTCGACCTGACGCCTCAAAGTCGCGGACGCTACCGCCTGAGCTATGGTGACTACACCTTAATATATACTAAACATACGAATATTCAAGCATACTTGATGTAAGAATGCTTGACATAAATAGATTAATTTTGAATACCATGTATGCATACATATATTGCAGACGTAGACTTGAAATGGTATCCTCGTATAAACCTGAATTCGGGGCTTTCTAGGTGAGAAATGGGTGTTATATCGATTGAGGTGATTAATATTTAAATAATTTAATAATTAGTTATATAATTTTTGTCTAGCATGCAGAGTTTGCTGAAGTTTTACAAACATTAGAAGGTGGTTTTATTTTCATACTTTGTGGCGCCATTTTCTTTCGGTTTGTTTAAAGGGGGACTTATAAAATAGGTTTTTCTTTATATCCCACAGGATTATTTAATTACAGACAGTTTAACATATATTTATTAATTATGTTGATCAGCTTTCGTATTAGTGAGGAAATTATTCTTTTTAAATCTGCATTACTTTTTAAATAGAAATAGTAATATATATATAGACTTTCACCGGAATATAAAGGTTATATTAATCTTAATATGTCGATTGTAGTAAGTTTATCAAGCTATATGAATCACAGAACATGCTAACTAATTGTATTACCGATTTTAATTAATGAAAATATATTACTGACCCAGGAAAAATAAATTAGAAGATATTATTCCTACATGGAAAAAAATATTAACGGATTCCTTGACCAAAAGTAGAAGAAGAAGAACCAACCACCAGTAAACAATGTAAACGCCATTTACTCTTTCAAGAGGCGAGTGTGTTTAGCTGTTATTTACTTATTTACAGCTTTTCAAAGTATTTTAGAAATATTAGATAGTAAGTAGATTTAATTGTCATCATACTGTACCTTTTCGAGAGCATTAGTCATTATAGAAGAGGAAACCGCGGTAGCAGAGTGGTTAGAATTCGACTCTGGATGTGACTGACCCGCATTTGATCCCACCATGGGGAATTGTGTTAGAGGTTGTACAAATGTAATGGGCAGTTGCATTGTAAGAAGTTTGGAGAGGTCTATAATTTCTCCATATCTTTCGTCCATATAATTGGTGTTGTAGTTTTGCCACTATCCATATATATAGCTATAGTTATATGGTGAGTTGTTCTTCATTTGCCGTTCTTTTTCTATGCCTACATCAATACCCAATAATCTTGGATATTCGTTACGCAGCTGTTATTATCCTTTCACATCTGACAAGTCACAAGACTCCCTATGTCTATTTTTTCTACTTTATATTTTCTTCGTGCCTAGGCCCGATGAGTGCAGTTTTATTTATTTATTTATTTTTTTTTGGCCTGTCTTGGTGTCACAATCATAAAAAGAAATATTTTGCTTGTAGGTATTAGGTCATCTTCAGAAATATGGTTGTGGCATTGTGTTTCATTTCCGGTGGATCGCTGCCTACTGCGGCACCTCTGTTTCCCCATTAGCCCCTCTGGATGTGAGGTATTGTCAGATCCTGAGTCTTCGGTGTTTCTCATATTTTGCTTCTCTGTGTATTCCAAGATAATCACCTAAATGAATGACATTAGTGGTCACTATATATCCTATTAATCCCCATTGTGAGGGTGGAAACAGACTGGTTGAAGCCGAGAAATTAAGACTGGATGGCCTGTCTAACACCCTGCAATGGACTCAATCGCAGACACTAATGGAGTCGAGTGCTCCAACCACCGTGCTTTTGCGATCCACATCTTGTCTCATGAAAGACTGTATGGTAATTTTCATGTTACACTTGTCACTGTATAGCAATATCCAATATTGTTGGCCACACCCCATTTGAAGGTGGGACCAGTGTTGGCCTGCTGAGGCCTATGATGGATTAGGTAGAAAGACATTAAGTACAAGACAAGTTCATAGTACCCTAGGTCAACACAGATGTAAACTGTCATGCTAGAGGTGAAGGCAGGGCAAAACTGAGGCAATTTCAGGATGCAAATATTGGGAAGCTAATTTCTAGCTCACTAACTACAGCATAAAGACACACATTTAACAGGAGAATTTAGTAATATCTCAAAATATTTTTTAGTCGAAAGTATAATATTTTACAAATCCAAAAATAGGCATATACTCTATTTATGAAGCTGACTTAAGCTTATGAACTTTGATTATTATTATTATTATTCACATTATTGTTTTTGATGGTTTACTGTACTGTACAGTATTTCAGGTATTTGTAATGTACGATTTAAATGCAGGTACAGTACAGTATACATTTTTCTTCATATAATATTAACTTAGTGCTCAAATCTCTCAAGATCCAATTTCTTTATACAAACTTGGATATCAAGTGTTTCATGACTGTACAAAAATGATGGTTTATAGTCAAGTATGCTGTTTCAGACCTGTCGTGGAGCCCACTATGGGGCATTAGAAAAGTCATGCAGCCTTAATTCCTCAACTCCAACCTGTCTGTCTACCCTCATAATGGTTAGTAATATTGATGCATAAAATGGCATAGCTACAACAACAGTCAGGTAGTCTGCCTTCATAGCAAGTTGGAGGGGAGATGAATCATATTGTTTAGGGTCAGTCTGTATGTTAATGTGTAATGTTTTTTGGGGGGTCAGAGATTCGTCTTATATGTATGGAAAATTAATTTATTTCAAACTTAACTCTGCATAGGCAGTAGTAATATTGGTTACAGTTCACTAACAGTATATTTTTTCTTTCTGTATGCATGCGTCATTATCCTCCTTATAAGGGGAATGGCTGAGTCAGGCAAAAAACTTACCTGTGGAAGTAAAATACAAAGGAGAAGATTCTCAGTCCCTAAGTTCCTCCTCATTTAATTGTCTTTTACACGTACATGGGAACACAGAAATGGTTTACTTGACCTGCCTCAGGAGGAGCAGTATATTAGTAATATCTTCATTTTTCAGATTGAGCACAAACTCTCTGTTCTGGATTGCCATAAAATGGGTCTGTGACTTGTTGAACAGTCTCTTGAAACCACTATTCAAATGTAATTTGTTTAATTACATAATAATAACATTCTAAAAACAACTACAATCAAAATGATGTTTAATCAGTGTCAAGGAATGTTATTTGGACTTTGAAGTATAAAGTGATATGATGTATATAATATAATGGAGTTTCATATCGGGAGGAAATTCCCAGGGATGGATGAACAGCTGCCATTGTACCTGTGGACCAAACAGGCCCATCAGTACCAGGCTCCACACATTCAGGTTCAGCAAATGCAAGCTCAGCAACAGTTACAAGTAGAACATGTACAAACAATACAGCAAATTCAGCCTGTGCAGCAGACGATGCAGCACTTGCAGCAAATTCAGCAACCCAAACCGAGCGAAGGGATGTACACATACGTGTGCGTGGAATGCGGAAAAACGTTTGCTAAACGCAGTAGTTTTATGTACCATAAAAAGAGTCACAGTGGAGATAAGCTTTTCCGTTGCGAATTGTGCCACAAGGACTTTGCCAACAATCGCAATCTGGTTGTTCACACTCGAATTCACACCGGAGAGAGACCGTTTGAATGCAGCGACTGTGGTAAAGCCTTTACTCAGAGAAGCATGCTCACAGTGCATCAAAGAATTCACACGGGGGAAAGACCGTACTTATGTAGCGAGTGCGGAAAATCCTTCTACCAAAGCGATCATTTAACAAAACATCGCAGAATTCACACAGGCGAAAAACCCTATCCATGCGAACATTGCGGTAAGTCGTTCGCGGACAGTAGTGCGCTCAGACAACACGTTAGAAGGCATCAAGATGTGGGACCGCATAATTGCAATTTTTGCGAAGAAGTCTTTGACAAGAAAGTGATGTTTGATCTACACATGATGCACCACAAGGGAATCAAGCCAGAAGAGTGTGATATATGTGGAAAACAGTTTCCCACCAAAGGACTTCTGACTAATCATAGAAGAACTCATTTTAAGGAAAAGGCCTTCAAGTGTGACTTGTGTGAAGAAGAGTTTATGAGACTAGTTACTCTAAAGAAACACGTAAAGTACACCCACGGGTACAGCACCACGACACGAGTCCCTCCCATTTACGACGACAGACCAAATAGGAAACCGTACGGAGAGTCCAGGCCTTTCAAGTGTGATGAATGCGACATGACCTTCACCACCAATGGTAAATTTCTTGCTCATCAGCACACTCACAGACCCAATAAGCAATTTAAATGCGAAGAATGTGGGATGTGTTTTGCTAAAAGTTACACTCTGGAAGTGCATAGACATATGCATGCTAATTCAAATTTATTGCCTGTCGTAGAATCGTCTGCAGTGCCGGCAAATTCTGCAGCTACCATAGCAACGCCTGCCACACAGGTAATCACCGTACCTACCTCCATTGTAGTGCCCCAAACTTCAAGCAATAAAGCAACGACGTACGTCAGGGTACCCCAACGTCCAATAGCGGTGAAGCAAGAGCATTACAGCGATCCGCTCGCTGTGGCCACAGCCGCTGCTCAAGTCACGCCAGATTTAGTCGACAGCATTACGTTATCGGAACAACAACTCCCCTACAATTACCATTTCTCAACGCCGGGGAAACATGTGTATGCCCTAAAGTTTCGGAAATGATTGGAATTGAATGGAATTAATCCTGTTGGTGAATTTGGCTGTGAAGGTATTAATGTATTTGAAGAAATGCTGTGTTGTACATTGAACTTAGTAGTGTAGTATTGCTTGATGAAGATATTCAATCTTTTATATGATAGTATGTACATTCCCTTGTTTTATCTTGTATAGCTCCTGCATCAAGTAATAAAGTTTATTGAACATTGGAATGTATAATTTAATGTAAGCTTTCTGTGTATGTACTCGAAGTATTATAGTTTTTATTGGGATTATTCTTGTATACTCTATTTAATTATTTGTCAAGTGTTGATATCAGTGCAAATTATTACTCTGTTAATCATTCAGTTACTTTATTTTTATGACGCATACTCGGTAGTTTGACTCGCTCCTTTACGTAAAATATTGCTGATAAGCATAATTTACTTATTATTTTATCAGATATATTCTTAAGCTTGAGTTTTCTTTTCTTATGCATACATAATTCTTTCTTTATAGTAAGCTGTGTGACCACAAGCTAACATAGAAGATATTACACAGCATTATCTCTTTAAGATAGAAAGAAGATAGGATATAACACTATGTTCATAGTCTTATGTATGATCGAGACAAAAAATTAAAGTCATGCTGGAATATTGACAATACCATCCACATTATCTGTATTCCTAAAAAGGTCTTCAAACCTTCACCTTCAAATCTATTGATAGCCTTTGCTGTGTTCTTAAATAAAACTTTTTTTTTCCATCTTTGTCTTCAGCTTTAACTAATGTTTATTTAGTCGCTATTTCTTGCTAGCCTTTTCTACTTTTTCCTTATACGTAACCTGTTCCTTTCTTAACAAGCAGCTGCTTCTGCTGCTTAAAAAGCAGCTTCTAACATTATCTTGAGATGTAGCAACAGGGAAAAAAAATTAGCAGAGGTAAGCAGCATTGAATTTTTCAAGTGCTTCTAATAATTAACTAATCTTCTTACAGGTTTTATACTCATAAATAAACTTTAAATTAATATAGTATTGTCTTCCTATATTATCTGTATTAGAAGAAATTTGATATTGGAGAAAATAAGAATGGAAGCAATATTGCTATATGAATAAATACAAGATTAAAAAAAAAAAAATATCTAAAGCCATGTAGTTCTTTTATAACCAATTACAAATATAATACATTTACAAATTCTGAATTTAATGCAAATATCTCTCTGGTTTGTATTTTATATCTTCTTATAGCGAAGGTGCTCTCTTGATTATATTTCTAGATATAAAGGCACAAAACAAAGCCAAAAAACTTAATGTAGTGCCTTTGAAAATTTGGGAGACTTTCAAGTTTGAGAAAATATTCAGCTCTTTGCCATTACTGTACTAATTTACTAGTTGTATCTTTGTAATGTAATGACCTCTCCTGGATAAGTTTGAGGAACACTGGACTGCTAGTAATGAACAAGAAATAATTGGAATTGAGAATAGCAGGAAACAAGAAATGAACATGTTTTAGAATTGCAAGAATAGGAGTTTAGAGGAGGGCAGAATTGAGATACTATAACAGGATTGATTTGAAAGTCATGAAAAGTTATTTTCTGAGATTTTTAAAGAGATGTTATGTTGGAGCCTGAAGTACGTCAGGTAGGAAATGGAAGATGCGAGTGTTCCCAGGCAAGAAGAGGTCAGCTCTGTGAAGGTTCAGTAATTAGTTTGACATTATTCTGCTCATTATCCATATCTGTAGTTATAAATATGGTCAAGTAATCAAGGTCCCTAATTATATATACAAGGAAAAGGGTATCCATACTTCCCCAAGACTAAGTCTAAAAGGCTTAAGTTATTTGAAACATAAAATCTTAGTTTTTAGATGACTGCATACTTACAAAGATGAACTTCATTACAGTTTCATTGTAAAAAAAAAAACTGGAGGTGAGGATGAAGATATGCCGAAATACTTAAGTAAAAAGAATACAGTGCAAATATTGAACTAGAAACTAAGAATTATACAAAAGTTTTAATCAAGATAAATTTTTTTATTCCTTCAACTTCTGTCATTGGTTTCCTTGTGTCCACACTGGACATGATACTTTTAAAAATCTTTAGAAGCTCCCCTACTTACGAACAACTGAGTTACGAACTTTCACAGATACGAACAAAACCCAACCCATTATCTACCCATGTATTAATGTATGCATTAGTGTGTTGTACTGTATTATTACATTATTATTACTGTATTAAAATTTATTAATACTGTATACATGTAGTAACTAAGTGTCATTACCCTAAGGACTGTGCAGAAGTGCATATGTATGTACTGTTAAGTACATTTTTTTTTTACCTAAAATCTAACGAACACGCCTCTGGAACCTATTGCGATCGTAAGTTGGGGAGTGTTTGTACTTGCTTTTTTTTTACTCTTTAAGTGGAAACTAAGGTGTACACACTGACAGCAAAATACTCTCTATGATTTCAAATACGTGGTGAATGCTCGTTTTTTTGGCTTGGCCACCCCCCTTACAAGGGGAAGTGAGGCTATATGTATATGTATGTATAAGATATATACAGTATTATATATTTATATATTTACCTTGGCATTTTCCCCCGGCATATATGCCAAAAATACTGGTTTCTCGTAAAGCTTATGTAGTATTCTGTAAATTATTTTGCCTTTCAGTTTGTATTGGATCCCTCAATATTTGATCACCCGTTATACAGGTTTTACATTTTCTTCGATTCTTCTTCTTCGTCTACATCTCTTCCCACTTTTATGTGGGGTCGATGTTTCTGGCCAGTGTTCTCCATATGTTTCTGTCCCATACCTCATCACCCAACAGACCTTTAGACCTCAGGTCGTTATTGATGCAATTCATCCACCTACGCTTTGGTCGCCCCCTCCCTCTCCTACCCAGTTTGTCCATGTCCATCACCCTCCTTCCAACATACTGTTCATCCCTCCTAACGACATGACCATACCATCTTAGTGTACTTTCTTGTATCTTATCTGATATATTTCTAACTTTTGAGGTACCTCTAATTACCTCGTTTCTGATCTTATCGCTTCTTGTCACCCCACACATCTGATGGTTTGTAAAATATAGCCTTTAGATTTGTATTAGACACCTCAATATGTGGTCATTCTTTTTACAGGTTTTTCCATTTCACAAATTTAATATAACATAAGAATAGAGGACACTGCAACATGCCTACTGGCACACACGAGGCAGCTCCATTTTTGAATTGTATTTTCAGCATGTCTAACCTATTCTATTCTACTCTACTTATTTATTCTATTTTTCTTTTTATGATTTTTCTAATAAGCACTAACCTATTCATACCCACCCTACCTCTGTCATATGTCTATCTAATCTACATTTGAAGGTGTCTAAGGTATTGGCATTTACTATCCTGCTAGGAAGCTTGTTCCATCCATCAGCTACTCTATTACCAAACCAATTTTTACCAATTTCCCTTCTGAGCCTAAATTTATCAAGCTTAAATCCATTATTACGAGTTCTGGTTTGATCATGAATTTTTAAAACTTTATTAATATCTCCCTTGTTAATCCCTTTAAACCATTTATACACTTCAATCATATCCCCCCTAACTCTTCGCCTCTCTAGAGAATGTAGATTAAGTTTTTTTAATCTGTCCTCATATGGTAGATTTCTGATATTGTGTATCATCTTGGTCATTCTTCGCTGCACTCTCTCCAAGGATTCAATTTCCATCCTATAATAGGGTGACCAGAATTGCACAGCATAATCTAAATGGGGCCTAACTAATGCAAGATAGAGCTGCAAAATAACTTTTTCCGTCCTATTGCTAACACTTCTTGAGATAAATCCTAAAACTCTGTTTGCTTTATTTCTGACTGCTGTGCATTGCTCTCTTGGCTTAAGACTCCTACTCACAAGAACTCCCAAATCCCTTTCACACTGAGAACTCATGTTATAGGGCATTTCACAGTCATATTAAACCTTAAAGATTTTGATTAAAGGACTCGTGATGGATATAGCGGCCCTGGAGATGAGCAATGCGGCTTTCCGTTAGAACATTTTAAGTTTGTTAAACACAAGTAGAGATTTTTGTGGGTAATTTTGTATATATCACAAAATACAGGTTAGTTTTAGGTCAACTATAGCATTGTCTTTTGTGTAATTTTGAGGTTTCATTGAAACACAGGCAAGTGTAGTAAGGTAACTTTTTGAGTCGACCATGGCATTGTCTTTTATGTTATTTTGTTTTAATTTAAATACAGGTAAGTTTTAGGGTTTTTTTGTCAGAACACAAAGGAGATATTTCCAGTAATGTATTTACACATACAAGGCAGGATGAAAGAAAATAAATAAATATAAGTTGTAACTGGAATCTAAAGAGTTGTTCATTACTTTCCCAAAGTTCAATGGCCAAACAGCCCCGATTCCCTAGGGAAGGGTGTTGTTGGCTTTATCGTTGCAAGTAGTGCAGTCTTCTATAGTCGTCTACCTTAAGATTTTTTATGCAATTGAGGTTACCAACTACAAATTCTAATATAATCAATTTCTTAGATATATCTGTTGATTTGACAAGTCACAGCACTCCCCATCTCTGTAATCTTTCCTCTCTCTCTCTCTCTCTCATCCTCTTTCCACCTTTTCATCAACCTCTTTTTTTCAACGTTTTCTTGGACGATTTTCTTTGTCCATCTCGGTGTCTCTCTCACACACAAAAAAGAAGTACAGATTTACCCCAAAACACAGTTGGACTTTATGAAATTTAGTTAAACATTATACCCATATAATTAAGCAAAATGTTACAAGTACATTGACAATTCACTGATCTCAATTGATATTATGATAACAGTCTTTCATTCTATAGTATATGTAATACAGTACAGCGATTGCATTGAAATTATGATGACATTCCTACATGCTATATGTAATACATTACTTGGATTTCATTCGATATTATGATAACATTCTTCCATTCTAAATGTATTACATTGTTTTAATTTGATATTATGATAGAATTCTTTCGTTCTAAATGAAATACTGTGCATGGAATCACTGATATTATGATAGAATTCTTTCACTCTAAATGCAATGCATGGATATCATATGAAATTTTGATAACATTCCTTTATTCTAAGTGTAATACATTGATTTCATATTATGATAGCATTCTTTCATTCTAAATGTAACACATGGATATCATTTGATATTGTAATAGCATTGTTTCATTTTAAATGTTATTAATGGAATCATTGATAATATGATAGCATTCTTTCATTCTAAATTCAATACATGGATTTCATTTGATATTATAATAACATTGTTTCATTCTAAATTTTATAAATGGAATCATTGATATTATGATAGCATTCTTTCATTCTATATGCAATGCATGGATTTCATTTAATATTATGATAACATTCTTTCATTCTAAATGTGAGACAATGATTTTGTTTGATATTATGATAGGATTATAAATGGAATCATTGATATTATGATAGCATTCTTTCATTCTATATGCAATGCATGGATTTCATTTAATATTATGATAACATTCTTTCATTCTAAATGTGAGACAATGATTTTGTTTGATATTATGATAGCATTATAAATGGAATCATTGATATTATGATAGCATTCTTTCATTCTATATGCAATGCATGGATTTCACTTAATATTATGATAACATTCTTTCATTCTAAATGTGAGACAATGATTTTGTTTGATATTATGATAGCATTATAAATGGAATCATTGATATTATGATAGCATTCTTTCATTCTATATGCAATGCATGGATTTCACTTAATATTATGATAACATTCTTTCATTCTAAATGTAAGGCAATGAATTTGTTTGATATTATGATAGCATTATAAATGGAATCATTGATATTATGATAGCATTCTTTCATTCTATATGCAATGCATGGATTTCATTTAATATTATAATATTCTTTCATTCTAAATGTAAGACAATGATTTTGTTTATTATTATGATAGCATTTTTTCGTTCTCAATGTAATACAGTACATTAACCAGGTGGCCACGACATCTGTCGTCCTCCGAGTATGTGTATATGCAGGTGATATACAGATTGCGCACCATCCTTACCATTGTTGATAACTGTGAAACAAAGTTAAATTAATATTATTATTTACACTTGTACGTGCACCTAACGTATGAAACATGAAATATATTTTTTACTACTATTAATTAAAGATTTAGAAACTTTCACGAAAATAAATGCTTCACTTGCTTCTGTATTGTGCTGTTTTTTTTTTCTTCTAATTTCTTTCAAGTGATATGAGCCAATGATCAACTTGATAGTGTACAGTGTATATATACTGTATATATATACACCTAGTTCTTGGAATAACACGGAGATAGCTCTCAGAAGTAATGGGTAATGTGAAAATAGCATAATGTAACGAGTCATTTTCCATAGGAAACAATGGTAATGGGCATAGATATGTTTCACAACCATACATAGACACACCATGCCAAAGATATAAGATAAGTAAAACATATTTTTTAAGTACATAACAAAGCAGAAAGACCTGTAGTTATTTATATTAACATGCAAATAGTGTAGTATAAAAGATATACAGATTTACTGTACAGTACAGAAATTAATGCACTCTATTATGCGATGGGCAACAGGCATACACTGGGACGTGCATGGTGGCGGTGAGTACGAGGATGCAAGATAACGAACCTGTATCTGCAAACGTTTTTGCTCGCACGCTTTTTCCGTGACGATATTATATGGCAAGTTTGTTTGCTGTTTGTTCTTAATGCTTTTTTTCCATTCTCTCCATAATATCCGATCGCATTAAGAGGTAGAAGGGGAGGAGGATGCGGGAGAACGAACCTCTATCTGCAAACGTTTTTCCGCCTCTGCATCAGCTGATGCACTCTCGCACGCTATTTCCCTGACGATATTATATCGCAAGTTTGTTCTTAATGCTTTTTTTCCTTTCTCTCCATAATATCCCATCACATTAAGCGGTAGAAGAGGAGGAGGATGTGGGAGAACGAATCTCTATCTGCAAACGTTTTGCGGTCTCCGTATCAGCTGATGCACTCTCGCATGCTATTTCCCTGAAGATGATATATCGCAAGTTTGTTTGCTGTTTGTTCTTAATGCTCATCCACGTACTGTATTTAGCATTTTTTCCATTCTCTCCATAAGATCCGATCGCATTAAGCAGTAGAAAAGGAGGATGATGTAGGAGAACGAACCTCTATCTGCAAACGTTTTGCCGCCTCCGTATCAGCTGGTGCATTCTCGCACGCTATTTCCCTGACAATATTATATTGCATGTTTGTTTCCTGTTTGTTCTTAATGCTTTTTTTCCATTCTCTCCATAATATCCGATTGCATTAAGCGGTAGAAGAGGAGGAGGATGTGGGAGAACAAACTTCTATCTGCAAACGTTTTGCCGCCTCCGTATCAGCTGATGCACTCTCGCACGCTATTTCCCTGACGATATACAAACCTCAACACAAACACAGTTAGAACAAGCGATATATCCAAGCAGTATGCTGGGTAAAGAGACAATGAAGCACATTTTTTAGGGGCGTTATTCCAATTTCGCAGATTATAAACACGTGTAAAAAGCAAACCAGGTGTGTATATATATATATATATATATATATATATATATATATATATATATATATATATATATATATATATATATATATATATATATATATATATATATATATATATATCAGTCAAATAGACAAGGCCCACAATCCTTATTGTAAGGGGGTTGGCTGAGTCAAAGCACATACTAATTCACATTTGTTTCATTCATGCTAGAAAAAGTTTATATGGATTTTGTACAACAAAGTATACTTATAAATTCATATATTTTACATGGAGTATACTATACGAGTAGTGAAATATAAATTATTATGAGTTTTATATGAGAAGTGTCGATTATTCTGATTATTATATTATCATAAAATAGTACAATTACTTGAAATAGGGATGACGATAGCTTAGTGGTAGAATCCAATAGTCGAGAAGTTGTTAATGCAAGTTCAAACCAACCGAGGATTGTTAGGAAGGGCATTAATCCTTAATCCTCCAGCTCCAACATGCCTGTGTCCACCCCCATTCAAATGGGGACTTATTGTGACACACAAAATGGTACATGCAGTGTAATTCAATTACCTATAAGTCTATCAATTATAATGAAACCATACTACCTTCATAGAAAAATGTATTATTTTAGCTTCAAACAATAATTACTGATTCACCTCCTTAGAGAAAAAATTGATGCTTACCAATACGATATCCATTGTCAAGTTTCTCCTGTGCAGCTACTTTAGTCACAGCTAACAGTAGATGTCCCAACAGCTAAGTGATAAAAAAAAAAATTAAGCATATTTACAGCTAACAAAACAGTCTATAAAGTTTGGTTGCCAACTATGGACTGGAAATAAAATACTGTACTGTATTTCAAAACAAATAAATTTTACATATTAGCACACTTAACTGTCATGTATTCCATATTTTTACTACCTGATGCAATATCTTTCTAAAGTCAATATTGTGGCTACAAATAAAAAAAAAAAGGTGGCAAGGTTTTATCCTACCCTGTCTAGCCTCACCCGTTCAATCAACAGTTCTGTAGTGAGCAAAAATAATTCTGGGAAGATGCGATTGTCATTGTTATTGCTCTCTTATCCATTTTTGTGAGCCCTTTTTCTTATTATTATTATTATTATTATTATTATTAACATAAGCCAAACAACAAGCCCAGGTGGGAAAAGTCATAGACTTTAAATACACTGGAATACAAGGGCAAATTCTTTCTCCATCACTAGGGATATTTTGTTGTTACCATGACAATAATATGAAGCCATTTTTCATCTTAAGCGCATCTGTTATGAATATGCAAATAGAGCTTATGAAGAGAGAACTGGCAGTTGTTACTGAAGAAAACGCTACAACAAGAAAGCTGAGCAAGTTTAAGTGAAACAATGTTAGGTACGTATTGTCAATGGATCCACTCTACCAGAGGACTGAAGTTCTAGACCCGCACACCTGACAATCTATATTGTCGTAACTGCGATAAAATACCTACTTTTTCATCCGTTTCCTTAGCATCACTGAGCATAGATATCCTCCTTTTGGGTATGACAAGGATATGAACGGGAGCTTGTGGCGAGACGTCACGGAAAGCTAGGCATTGGTCATCTTCATAGACGATATCGGCGGGTATCGTACGATCAAGGATTTTGTCAAATATGGTAGGTTGAAGCTTCCTTTTTGCTGTTGCCGCTTGAGCAGCAGAGACTTCATTGCTCAGCATTCTCCATGACTGAAATTGAACAAGAAATGTATTGCTGTAACCTTATACAGTACTCAATTTGGGATCAACTAGAAAAATTGCACCTATGGCCATTGCTAGGTGAGCTTTCTATGGTTTGAATTAAGTTCATGAGATTTTATTTTTTTCAAAACTGATGTGTGAAAGTAAACATTTACCAGAAGAAGCTCAATGTAAAAAATAACTTCGGCTCAGAAATAGGGCGAAAAGACATATAAATATTTGGTGATATCACCATTAAAGTAGGGCAAGAGTAGTCACCGTGGCTCAAGCGGTAGCGTTCGTGACTTTGAGGCGTCATGTCGAGGGTTCGCGCCCCATCATGATCTGAGGTTAGCAAAGGCATGCACTCAGGGTAACGATTACATTTGCTAAAACAAGTCCTTTGCAAGAAGGCAACCGTCCTAGCCCTTAGTAGAAAAGGGAGTCCGTGACGTAAAACTGGAACATGAACCGTAAAAGTAGGGCAATTGCTCTTTAAGCCAAGTGCCTCTAGGACAATTGCCTCTTACTGTCCCTAGGACAATTACCTTTACTGCCCCTAGGACTATTGCTTCTAACCTCATATAAAATAATCTACTAATATAAGCTAACCAAGTAAGAAATAACTTGTTCTGAAGTTTTCAATTCTTTATTATATATATATTTTTTAATATAATGAAGGGGAAGTAGTCTCCATGGCAAAATGGTAGCGTCCGCGACTCTGAGGCGGCAGGTCGAGGGTTCGCGCCCCGTCACGGACTGAGGTTAGTAAGGGCATACACTCACGGTAACGATTACATCTGCCAAAACAAGTCCTTCGCAAGAAGGCAACCGTCCTAGCCCTTAGTAGAAAAGGGAGTTCGTGACGTACAACCGAATCCATCCAATACAATGGAGAAACTGTCAGCATTTGCAGTAAGAGTTAGGGGCAGGTGTTAAATTCACAGGTTAAGTTAGGTTAGGTTAGAATTTTATTCCTGTGACTATTTTCTGTCAAGTTTTTTCCCCGAGGCTGTTTTCTGTGACATTTTTACCTGGATTCTTGTCCCTGTCACCATCAACAGTGACAGTCACTTTTGAAATCATATTTCTCGTTCTCAAATTAATAAATTCTTACTTGATTTCTTGGACTTTGATGCCAGACATTTATATTATTCATTTTCACACTTGCTCTTATCAGACATGGCGTTATTAATCTTGAATTAATTAAAGAGTTGAGGGGTCTCAGAACCCCTACGGTATAAGACATCTTGCACAGGTTGCAGCTGTTTAAGCAATGTCTGTTATACACTTAAAAAACGCACTGAATTAATATATACATGAAGATAATTTATATATATTTATATGATGTTATATTACAAGTACTACGTGCATGTGTGTGTGTGCACATATAAACAGAAACAAAGTACACATGTCGAATAATATGTACATGGTATATATAATTTTTTTCAAGTAAATTATATATATGGGCGAGCGGTTACACCAAGGTATCAAAATTATTTGTCCTAAATTGGTATAATTCAATATTAAAATATCATCGATATATAAATGTAAATATATTTGCAATATATGATAAATAGTAAAATGGAAAAATAATCTAAAAGATTAATAGACTTCTTACAAAGTGAATATTCACTTATAGACTTCTTACAAAGTGAATATTCACTTATACTCTTATAATCTTTATTATATACAATTCTAAAGAGCTAATGAGAAAAAAAGCGACCCGGAGACGTGGAATTTCAAGGATACATCTATATATCTGAGCCATTTTCCCCTTAGTGTCATTTTACACCTCTTAC
This sequence comes from Halocaridina rubra, assembly GCA_037179515.1. Taxonomy (NCBI): domain Eukaryota; kingdom Metazoa; phylum Arthropoda; class Malacostraca; order Decapoda; family Atyidae; genus Halocaridina; species Halocaridina rubra. The sequence continues at coordinate 24,101 of JAXCGZ010000385.1, forward strand.
GCCTAAAAGAACTAGCCTTAGATCCTTTCCCAAAAAAATCTAGGGTTTAATGAGGAAAAAAAAATGACCAGGAGATGGGGAATTTCAAGGATACATCTATCTAACTAATCTATTTGACCCATTTCCCCCCTTTATTTGGAGCCATTTTCTAGGTTTTGTGCCTTAAGGAACTCGCCTTTGAGCCTTTCCCAAAAAAATCTAGGGTTTAATGAGAAAAAAAAATGACCAGGAGATGGGGAATTTCAAGGATACATCTATCTAACTAATCTATTTGACCCATTTTTTCCCTTTATATGGTGCCATTTTCTAATTTCAGTGCCTATAAGAACTTGCCTTAGATCTTTTCCCCAAAAAATCTAGGGTTTAATGAGAAAAAAAATGACCAGGAGATGGGGAATTTCAAGGATACATCTATCTATCAAGTCTATTTGACCCATTTTCCCCCTTTATTTAGTGCCATTTTCTAGATTATGTGCCTAAAGGAACTCGCTTTTGATCCTTTCCCAAAAAAATCTAGGGTTTATTGAGAAAAAAAAAATGACCAGGAGATGGGGAGTTTCAAGGATACATCTAACTAATCTATTTGACCCATTTTTTCCCTTTATATGGTGCCATTTTCTAATTTCAGTGCCTATAAGAACTCGCCTTTGATCATTTCCCAATGTAAACTTTGAAGAAGAAGATAGCATTGTTTATCACGTAGGTTGGAAGAGTTTTTCCGTTGTTTTGCTGGATTATAGCCATTGCTTGGTATATTTACTCCATAGGTAAATATAAAGATATATATGTACTTTCAGAGTTAGGTTAAAACTTTCTCGAAATAAGGAATATTTTCAAAATGGTCTCCATAATTAGGTCTTCGTTTTTTCGTACTCAAACATTTTGATTTGGGACCAAGGCCAAAGGCCGAATGCTTCCGCGTTGATAATTTGGTTATTATTTTCTTGTTTCCAATTTCTCATATTAATAGAATTTCATATGAGAGTGCTTTTATATGGTAAAGTTTTACAACTGCACCTATCTCAGCTTGGTGGTGAAAATCAAATATTTTTACCCTATGGGTAAGCTAATCCAACCAAGCCTAAACGGAACACCTACAGTTTAGCGGGTCATACCAATGCTCAAAACCTACCAATAGATGGCGCAAGGCTCTGACTAGAGAACTAAAAATACTTACCTAACCTCTGAAGCCCCCGGAACCCCCCCCCCCCCATCATACAGGTTAGGGTCGAACTACTTACTTGAGCGGAGGGGTGAGGTCGTTGAGCGGCATGGCCCGCTAAACTGTAAACTACCCATATATATATATATATATATATATATATATATATATATATATATATATATATATATATATATATATATATATATATATATATATAATCCAACCAAGCCTAAACTAACCTAATAATAGTAATTTACGACAGTTTTCAAGGTCACTTTCGTTAAAAAAAAAATAGGAAAAATGAAATTGACCTTTTTAGGTTAGGTTAGTATATACTTTTCTACGGTTTTCAATATTATATTCATTCAAAACATCAAAAACCATAGGATGAATATGCTTAACACCTCCAAATTGACATGGGTGCATTTGTAAATATATACCGTATATTTTGCTAGTTTTTCCGTTTTCCAGTGTCTCATATTCTGAGTTAGGAAAAAACTCTAGTTTGTTAATTTAGGTTAGATTTGATTAGTGTAGTTCATCCCCTGTTAAGAATTGTGTTGCTATTTGAAATTGTGATAAAGCAATTTTGGACTAGACTATTTTTTTATAAGTTTTGATGTGTTTTGAATCAACCTGATAATTGTTATTGAAGGAAATCAATATTTCTCGTATTAGGGCTGATGTTAGTGGGCATTGGTGTGTGCTTATATGACCTAATCTAACCTAGCATAACCTAATGTGTTGTGTAATTATAAAAGGTTACTGATGTTAACTCCAATCAGTCGTCCTTCCTCACTGGAACTAATTATGATCACCTGAAATGGTTTACAGATACTCCCCTGCTTACGAACAAACCAAGTACCAAAGGTCCGTTTGTAATTACAATTGTTTGTAAGTTGTGTTTAGGTAAAAAAGTACTTTACAGTATATACTTATGCAGTACTGTCCAGTACTTATGCTAAGGATACTTAGCTACTACATAAAGCATAAAGTATTCATAATTAATGAATTTTAATACAGTAATAATAATGTAATAATACAGTACCGTAGATACATTGGTAGAAAATGGGTAGGTTTTTGTTCGTATTTGCAAATTTTCGTATCTTGGTTGTTCATAAGTAGGGGAGCATCTGTATTTAGAGGAGCTCGATAGTGCAGTAATAGAGCACTCGACTTGCGAAGTAAAAAACCTTGGAATAGCTTTCATCCTTAATTCCCCAGCTCCAACCTATCTGTATTCACCCACATTTGAAAGTTGATTAATAGTGACACATAAAAGGTCAAGTAGCAACAAGAGCTGTGTGCATGGATGAGGGTCAGACAGGAGGTACAGATGTAAATTGCTTTCAGTTTAAAACTCGCACCGTGACCTAGGTATCTACTTATTGAAATAGATATTAGTTACCTGCATGTGCTAATTAGATTGGGAGTTAATTCCCCAACATATACATACTGAAACATCTATTAGATAGTTGCGTGTACTGACTAGATAAGAAGTTAATTTCTCTTCTCTATATTTCAGTGTATAGCATGGATGAAGCTTTCAGCACATAGCATGGATGAAAAAACTTCTGCGTCAAAAAATAATGATTGCTACTTCTATTACTACTCAAGTTGTTCTAAGGTAAACCGTTTGTACAGCGTAAACATGGTTTTTATAAGAGAGCTTTTTTTGTGCTTTCATATAAAAGGTAAATAATAAGTCAGAGTGAATTCATTTTTCCATTTTCATCTGCTTTCTTTGATATGCAGGTATATGATATTGGAATTCCTTCTTCCTTCAGGTATCGCACCATAAGATAATTAGGCAATAGTTCTATATATATGATGGACAAGATACTGGAATAAAGGAATAATGTTTGAGGAAGATATATATATATATATATATATATATATATATATATATATATATATATATATATATATATATATATATATATATATATATATATATATATATATATATATATATATATATATATATATATATATATATATATATATACATGGTATATAACTCACTTTCATAAATCAATAATAAAGTATGTTCAGTCTATCCCTTCAATATGTTATCTAGTTTATGTATAGAACTTAAAACATAAAATGAAATACTTGTATTCGTGTCTCAAGAAGATGCCAGAGTCCGTTGAAATAATGATTTGCCTTCTAAAGCATAGATTTTATGTGCCTGAAAGGGATTTGGGAGATGGGAACAGGTTATCCTCTTCCTTGCTTGAATTTGTATTGTTTTTGCATACCTTATACTCAGCCATATAGGTAGAGATGAATATGGGGTAAAATAGGATGATATCCTATTGCTTTTGGATTTTTTTTTTTTAATATATTGCCTTTAATCACCATTTATGGGGTTGGATAGACAGATTGGAGCAGAGCAAGTAAGGCTAAATGACCTTTCTAATGCCCTGCAATGAGTAAAAACCCATTTGTGAGCCATTTCTATTATTTTCAGGGAGACGCCTGCCCGTACCGTCATGAACCAGCCGCTCTCCGCAATGAGACAGTGTGTATATATTGGCTGCAACGAAAATGCAACAAATCTAACTGCATTTTCAGACACATGGAACTTTCTGTAAGTATAAACAGGTTCTTTTGATTCTATTTATGTCAGTGAATTATTCCTTGACATTTGAACTTGAATATCATATGTATTAGCTTATCTTTTCAGTATAATATTCCTTAGTGCAAGTATTTAACCAAATATTGGCCATTAGCATTGCTGTATGTAAACTAGTTATTCATACAGCTTTCTTGGTATTTTTATGAAAAATTTTCTTTAAAGAGTTTATTGGATCTGTAGATACTGTTTTTTAAGCTGTTAAATATTTATGTTCATGATTATACATATTGTTAATTCATACTTCATCCTTCTGCAGAAACAGCGTGACAAAATAGCGTGTTGGTTTGAATCTCAGCCAGGTGGCTGCAAGAAACCTCATTGCCCATTCCAACATCAGAATATTTTAGATCATCCTCGTGAGGAAGACATCAAGAAGAAGCCAGATCGTGAGTTTCAGAGTACCATGGTCTTGAATAGCTTTTATTTATTTATTTATTTATTTTTTGCATTCATGGCTGGATCCCCTTCCGAGTGCATTGCAGTGAGTTCTGTAACGGGTCTGCCCCCTCCCAGAAAGCGTACTCAAACCACTGAGATACCACGGTTCCCTTGTTCTTGAATGAAATGCTGAACCGAAATGAAGAGCTTCACTGTGATATGTTAGTTTTTATTTTCACCAGAGCACTATTATAAACATCCATCATAATATGAGAATGTTATTACTATACCATTTATTTTTTATTCCAAGAGTTGCAGATGATCTCACGAACATACTGTTCCATCATTAATTCTACTAATCAGATGTAATGGTCACACTTGCCAAACTCAAAGTCCTTTGCAAGAAGGCACCGACATAGCCCTCAGTGGAAAAGGGAGTCTGTGACGTAAAGCTGATCACATATCAGTAATTTTATTGCTGTTAGGCAGAGAGATCCTATTAAACATGGATTTTTAAATCTTGTCAATTATATTTTTCAAGTCAGGCAGAATAATGAAACAATGTTTCTCATACACAGGTCTCAGTTTATTTCAGCACCATCATTTCTGTCCGGCATTTTGATAAAAACCAGTACTTTAACAAGTATTACTTTTCATTTCTTTCCCAGTGATATTACCAGTTAAGAAAGATGACTCAGTCCTTGAGGAAAACGTTTCCGCCAGTAGTGAAGTTTCTGATCATCAAGTCATGCTTTCAAGGAGTGACTCAGGTGGCCACACACCTCCGCGGCAGGTGCACCAGAGTACAATCACTCGGAATCCCATTATTGTCCCCCTCCAGGATGGTAAGTGCTTTGAGTTCTGCTGCAAAAGTTCCCTCTGAGGCATCCTCATTTGAAACTAAAGACTCTTTCAGTTGGTCTCTGTGTCTTCTCATGAGACCACTTTCTTTTAAAGAAGTATGGGATCTTTTAAAGGAGAGTTATCTCAGGGTGTTCTAGGATTATTTATATTTACAAAGCAAGTCACCTAGCATAACTTATTCTACCTTAACCCTAACTTAACCTAACCTAAGCTAACATATTAAGGGATTATTTAAGTTCCCGGGTTACTCATATTTACAATACCTGGAATATCTACTTGCAATGATGTTACGTATATTTTTGCAAAGATTTTTAATGTAGTAATGTTGCAGTGAAAATTTTGTTGCTGCCAGTAACCTTTATCATTTATGGAAATTTTTTGGAAATGAGTGATAGCCAGTAGCTTTATTATTTGTGAAACTATGCTTCTAATAGTACTTGGAATCACCTGGTATTTGATATTCTTTTCTAATGGACTTATAGTTTTAAGCCAATTGTGTTTTTGAAGAGGTTTTATGATTGTTTTTATCAGTTTGTTGTCTTTTAATATGGGTTTCCTTTTTTTGAAAAACAAGAACTACTACTGACATTTCTGAATCACACACATAGTCAACAAGAAAATGCCTTTATGTGTCCCCAAATACTGGATATAGTAGTGAAGCATTATTTTATTACCTTATGTGCTCCTTTGGGTATTGCTCTTGTTGTTCCCTAAATTATATTGCTGAAACATCTCTGACTCTAAGGAAGCCCACTGCCAAATTAGGTCTTTTCCACTGAGTTCTCAGGAAGTGTATGTTGTTTTGTTGGCGTATGTGGTTGTAAGTAGCGCAGTCCTCTGTAATAGGTTTGAACACCTATTTTATAGCAACATATATATTTCAAGGGAGATGGGATGGGTACCTTTTTGTTTCCCTGTCTCTTTTAGTTGACCTGTATGCTATCCAGAGAATGTAAATGAAGTTTGAGTAAATCAGTTTCGCCTGTCGGACTTCACGACTGAAGATCTTTCTCACTTACCCTGTGAATGACCCAAACAAGTTGGTGGGGTATAATTGTGGCAGGTATTTATACTAAATGAGCTAAGAGGAGTAATGAAGGTATACTAGCTCGTAGTGTATGTGTGCGCTTTGACTCTACCACCTTCCATTATGAGAGGGATCAACGCCATTTTCATCTTGTTTAGTATTTTGTATTCTTTCTCCCTTGCCTCCAGTGATTAACTCTGTTATATATAATCTTTTATTTTTATTCTTAGGTGAGTCAGATTCTGAGAGTGTCTCTGGATCTCCACTGAAAAGAGTGAAAGATTCCCAGCTTAGTGCGCAGTTGGAATGGGAATTAAGAAGATTGAGGCAAATTCAGGCTCACGAGGCTGACATCATAGGCTATCAGTTTGCTGATGAAGATGATGATGAGGCAGAAGAAGAAGATGAAAACAGCGAAGCAGAAGAAGGAGATATGGAAGATGAGGTTGTCCAGACTCCTGAGGTGGAAGAAGAGGTAAGGAGAACAGTACAGGTTTTGTTTACTTTGAAAACGCATTTAATGTTTATAAGAGATACCTATGGTCTTAAGATTTAGGAGAGAGTTACGTATAAATGATCTCTGTGTATCAAATTGGAGCATTTGATAAATTTTTAAAGGTAATCTCCGAAAAATTTGTAAAGTGACTCAAAGGTAGAGTGCGTGAGTTGGAAATGGCTAATCCAGGTTTGATCCCACTGCTGGGCATTAGGAAGGGTGTACAGCCTTGATCCCATAGCTCCAATGTGTCTGTGTCCAGACATGTGTTGATAATATAGAAAGTCATCAATAATTTAATCCTTGCATTGCTAAATTAAGTTCTAGTTTTGTAACTTCATGATTTGGTGAGAGTGTAAGGTCAAGAACGTAAAAGTATGTTTCTTGATCATAATGGAAAAGGTTTGAATAGTTGCTTGATCATGGTGGACAAGATTTGGTACTTTCTTGATCATGATGGTTAAGTTTTGGTACTTTCTTGATCATAAGAGTCAAGTTTTTGGTAGTTTCTTGATCTTGGCAGATTAGTTGGTTTTTGATCTTGGCAGAATTAAGATTTTGGTAGTTTCATGATTACGGTGGATAGATCTTGGTAGTTTCTTGATCTTGGTGGACAGGTTTTGGTGAATTTTTAATCATGGTGGGAAGTTTTTGGAAGTTTCTTGAGCATGGTGAAAAAATTTTGATGGTGATCAAGAACTTTGGAGTTTCTGTGCAGAAAGCAAGCATAGTAATGTAATTTTAAGGTGACCAAAATATAATGCTATGTCGGTGAAGAAGCAAAAATTCATACTCATATTTAATGCTCTCCAATAGCTCTTTGACAAACCTATGTTCGATCCCACTATTGGGCATTAGGACTGGCATCCAGCCTTAATTCCACAGCTCCAACCTGCCTGTGTCCAGTGTCATTCAAATGGTATTTGGAACTGAAAAGCTTAAGCACTGTAACCTGGCTACCAGTGCCAAGTCTTCTATTAGTTTTGAGGATTATTAGCTCTAGACCATATTTATCAGAGTATCATCAAAGTTCCTTAACACTTTAAAACCTGTCATCTTATTTCCTTTGTTACTCTGATACCTTCATATGGTTTGGTGGAATTCACTGTTGTCAAGGTCATCATTGCTCTGTGGAGCTCACTTATGGGTATGTTGCACATCTTATGTTTACATGGATGTTTGTGACTATCTTGAGCAGGACTTTACTTGACCTATTCTCTGTCTCCCTCTACCCTTCCCCTGGGTCGTATGTTACATAAGACTTCATTTCTTTTTCTTAGGTAAGGACTCCATTTTGTGAACACTTTGGGAGAGGTTAATTAATTGATGATTATCACTTGTACATCTTTCTTTTTCTTTGATCCTTAACTAGGAAAAAGCTGTTCATTGTTTTGAGATAATTTAGTCACTGTCCTTGTAATTAACTGGATTAAGTGATAATATTTTTGGGGGTGATTTATTTATAACTATGTATCAACCAGATGAATTCTTATTACCATTATAATGATCTTTTAAGCAAATTTTGCTGACGAAAGGTTTTTCATCAGTGGAATTACACCATGCAAAAGACTACTGGGCAATTACAGTTATAGGTGGTCTGTAGTTATAGTTCAGTGGTTAACCAATCCATCCTGTGTTTCAGTACGTTGTTGAAGAAGTTGTAGAAGTAGAAGAGGAGGAAGACACTGATGCTGCTCATCGTCGGCTCCATCCCCCACATGAGGAAAATGTTGTACAGCCAAAAACGAAGTATGCCCAGGTTCCTGTAGTAAAGGACCCTGGAAAAAATGTTTATAGACCTCAGGCATCTAATTTAAAAGACAGAAAAAGATTGCAGATATCAGAGAGACTGGGTGGTGTCGCTAGTAGAGCACTCGCTGAAACTCTAGGTACGAAAGTACTGTTACGTAGTCCTCCATCGCAGCGAATTACAAATAAAGAAGAGGACTTACCGAATGCTGATGTTAAAAGATTAAAAGAGAGACTTGGGCTAAAAGCAGGTAAGAAAACCAGCATAGCAGCAAGGTTGGGGACTCGGAAAGAGCAGGCAATCGTTATCAGTTCTGATGAAGAGTCAAATGGAGTTGATTCTTCCATAGCCAGTAGGATAACGAACATAAGGCATCACCAAGTGGACACTAAGGAAACAGTACTTGATGGAGCTCCCGTACATAAAAGTATATTTAGTAAAGAAGAAGAAGACCCTGGTCTCAACTTCACGGTGAAAAGCTTAGCTGATATCAAAGCTGAGAAACAGAAGAGAAAAGTAACTGTGAAGAGACTTCAACCTAGTAAAGCAAAGAATGGTACTAAGCCTAGAAGTGCTCTTAGTAGATTAGAACCCAGTGCTCGTGGCAGAATAGACACGAAGGCCGTTAATAAAACGGGTTCTGTCAATCCCACGAGAATTGAACCTCCCGAAAAGGAAAAACAGTCATTCAAGATATTAAGTTTGGGTGAAATCAAATCAAATAAAAAAGTAGTGCTGAAAAATTATGTTGGTAATAGTGCTGTTTCTGGGCCTAAGACAAAGAGACCGATCTCTCCAATATATTTCCCCAAAGAAGATAAGGCGTCATTACGGGAAAAGACGAGTTTGTCGCATGATTCACTAACCGAAGTTGATGAGGGAAAACAAGCTGATGTAGGAAGACGAAGAATTAGTATTAAGAGATCGCCTGTGAAGAGCCCTGGGGAATCTGAACCTCTGCAGAAAGTGCAAAGAATAAAGGAAGTAACACCTCCTGTATCTGCTACTGGTACGAGAAAGATATCTCTGGTGACGAGTATTGCGCCTGTTAGAAAAATAACCCCTGTAACTACAAGTAACGCACTTATTAGAAAAATAACGGCAGTATCCACAAGTACATCTGTTAAGAAAGATTCTTCTAATCCTTGTAGTCAGAATAATAATGTAATAGATAATAGACGTACAATTAGTGTACCATTATCTGATAAAGAAGCCCGCGGTGTTCATAAATCCAATATTGTGCAAATTACAAAGTCACCCAGCATTAGTAAAGTTTCCATGAGCCAGGGAGGCTTAAGTAGAAACGATTCTCTTATAGAAGATGATGAAGAACTTTTACTGGCAGGAGATACTCTTGAGCTAGAAGAAGGCGTGGACGAAGCAGCGCTTTTAATTTGAGAGTGTAGGAAATTAAGTAAAAATTATTTAGATACTTTTCAGCGAGATGACTCTTTCTTTAAAGTAGCAGAGTATGTTCGAGTCTTATGTCGGGAGATTGGCCGAATATTTTGTTTTTAACTGTAATGTGTTTGCATATTTTATGTACAGTAAGCTGTTGTACAGGTATACCTCGTCTTCCGTCGTTTCGAGTCAAGTCGTTCTCGATTATACGTCGGGTTTCAAAAAAATATATTGAAAAATAAAAATAAATAAAAAAGTTTACGTCATTATAATCAACTTTACGTCTGTCCGCTACAAATATTGGAATCATAATATCACTAGAAAACCATTAAAAGCACATGAAATCTTGTTACTGTACAATAAATAAAAACAAAAGCACATAAAATCATGTTATTGTACAATAAATAAGAATAAAAGCATTTAAAATCTTATTAATATACGTACAGTAGTTCCAATATCTACCGTTAGGTGTCGCCACTCGTCATTCCCACGAAACCGCTATTGTTTTGAATTGATTAGTTTATGCACGTTATACGTCTGTTTTTCGGCTACTCTCATTCTCATTCATTTGTGACCTTATATTTTGCCTCCATGGCACCTAAGAAAATTCCTAGTGCAAGTGCTGAGCGTCATGCTATAACACTGGAGGATAAACTGGCTTTGATCGGATATTATGAAGAAAATTGAAAAAAGCATTAAGAACAAACAGCAAAGTTATTTTTAATATAATATTGTCAGGGAAATAGCGTGTGAGGGTGCATCAGCTGATACGGAAGTAGCAAAACGTTTGCCGTTCTCCCGCAACCTACTCCTCTTCTACCGCTTAATGCACTCGGATATCATGAAGAAAATTGAATAAAAGCATTAAGAACAAACCGCAAACATATTTTTAATATAATATCGTCAGGGAAATAGCGTGTGAGGGTGCATCAGCTGATACGGAAGTAGCAAAACGTTTGCTGTTAGAGGTTCGTTCTCCCGCATCCTACTCCTCCTCTACAGCTTAATGCGATTGGATATTATGAGGAAAATTGACAAAAAGCATTAAGAACAAACAGCATACATAGTTTTAATATAATATTGTCAGGGAAATAGCGTGTGCGGGCGCATCAGCTGATACGGAAGTGTGACGAAACGTATGCATCCTTGTCCTCATTGCCACCATCAGTGTTGCCAGAATACGTGAATGAGAGAAATGATAAATATGAAAAACATACATGTAAGCTGGTAAGTTATTTCAAGTATCTTAAAGATGAAGTACATTTTTATTTAAATTACAGTACTACCATCTTGTAATTAATATATATCTTAAAATGTACCATACATTTGAAAATAAAAACATCCGCTTTATCTGGCAACACTGGCCACCATGCACGTCCCATGCTAAGCCTGTTGCCAACGGCATAATAGAGTTCATTAGTTTGTTTACTGTACATAAATTTAAAAATAAAGATACTACCTGCCCAACGTGTGAACAATGTGAAGAGAGCCTAGAACATTTTCTACTATTTTGTGAAGCATATGCACAAATAAGAACAGAATATAGTTTTTTAGCACAACCATATATAGAAAAGAAAATTGAAATAATTGCTAAAGTATTGTTATTTGGATATTGTAGTGGAAAAGACGTCAAAGAAAAAAATTATAAAAAGAATATGTAGAAAAAGAAATCAAATAATAAAAACCACACAAACAATTTAGCAAAGCAAAACCAAGACTTGGGAGCCGTTGCAAAAGGCATATCCCACCCAACTATACTACAGTAAATCTGTATATCTAGGCTAGCCTAGAGACAAGCTAATTCGATTTAAATCGTTTTTCGACTTAAGTCGTCTCTCCTGGAACCAATTAACAACGTTGGGTTAGGTATACCTGTACTGTGGTACGCAAGTGCACCTCCATTAATATCTTTGTATTTTCATGTTGATGTTGAGTACTTTTTATGTATACTGGTATTTTTACAAGAACTCAAAGGAGGGCCAACTCCCCGAAGTAAAGTAGGAAATTCTATTTTTATCAGGTGTTGATGAAATGTGTAAAGACAATAGAACATAAGTCACTTTTCTGATAAGTACAATGTAGAACTTACACAAATCTCTGATAATATTGTCCTCAAGGTAAATAAACTTCACTTTTTTTTTGTATTTTTTATCATTATTAACTTTCATTTTACTTAGTGCAATAGATCTTAAGGCCCGACTGCAGCATAATGTATCTAAATTCTCACGTTTCGCTTTATGAAAAGAAGTAATCTAATAAAATAAATTAAAGAATTGTATAAGAATCCGATCTCAGAGAGCAATCTCAAATTTGATTTTTAATTTAGCATTGTGCTTAATGAAGGCAGACACTGTAATAGATCATCAATACAGTATGCACATTGGGGCAATATTTGGAATGAAGAATGCCATTTTCCAACATAAACCCAAACCTTTTAAATTATCAGGAGCTAAATTTATTTCCAGTTTTTGAGGTTGTAACTTGTTTGTAGACCTGATATCTTGTGCAGAAGTAACCCGGCCTTTACTAATGCAAGTATTATCATAAACCAAACCACGAACCTGGATGGAAAAAAAATCAGCTAAACACCTGATTGCTCGGGCAGGGGAAGCAACTTTGTGAGAAGAAAAAGAAGATTGAAAACAAGAATTATATAAAATGGTACAACTCAGTATTACTGCTTTCATTGCAGTCTGCCCATCCTTTTCTCCTGCAACTATCTTGCAATAGATGAGAAAACTAATGGATAGAACTTGAGCTTACACTGCTACTCTTTTTTTTATTTGCTTCCAAAATCCAGTGATTTTTTATATTTTGTTTTGTGAAAGTGACACTTGGATAGGCAAAGAAAATTGCCCTCGTTGAGCCTGGGCACCAAGAATACGAGAAGGAAGTAAAGAGTAATGGAGATGGGGAATGTTGAGACATGAAGAAAATATTTCTCTATTGATCATCTTCAAGTGTTCCAATGCTGCCTCTAGGATGCAGTTAATGGATCCCAGAAAATTTTGTATGAATGCAAGAGATAATAGTATAATTTTGTGTCCTCTAGAGTTATTTGCACTAGATGCATTCAGCAGTTATGGTTATTCGAAATGGTACTTGTTGGATGCTGGGAACCCAGTAGTTCTTATGGTAGATTGCAAGTTGGGAAGCAACGCACACGGGTTCGATACCCACCTTAGGGCAATGAGGTCATCCAACCTAATTTATCCAGCTCCAACGAGTCTGTCCACCCCCATTTGAATGGGAACTACTTGTGACAAATGAAATAGTGCATTATCATCAGCACCATTGTGTAGATAGATATCCACATCTGTCAGCACATTTTCATTGTTGCCTGGAGTGTTCTCTCTTTACCCACTGTTGTTCTCTATCAATGCTGGCTGTCTAGTAATCAGTTTGTTTACATTGTAATAGCATTTACTTCTACCACTGGACCAGCTTGACACCTTGAGTACTTCTGGTGTTTGAAGGCCATGTTTGCCCTGTTGAGTGTGGCCTGGAATAGATATCCCAGTTTGGGTGAGTGCTTAGCATGGTTGAAATTACCAAATGACCGCAACTCTGGGTTGACATTTTTGGCATGTCGGCATTAGACTTCCGTCACAGTAGGTTGAGCCTTACGACCAATTATGTCTGCAAGGGTTCTTAGGCTGTCAAGATTGTTTTCATTGATGCTAGGATTGAGGACATGTGTAAGAATGGGTATTGGTTGGTAGATCATTAAACAGGGCATGACTAATATATATATATATATATATATATATATATATATATATATATATATATATATATATATATATATATATATATATATATATATATATATATATATATATATATATATATATATATATATATATATATATATATATATATATATATATATATATATATATATATATATATATATATATATATATATATATATATATATATACATAAGTTTATATTACAGTTTCCCCAACCTCACTCGTGGTTTCGTTTTCGCATTTAATTCAACTCCCAATCTCATTCGGGACCAACAATAACCAAATAAGCACATTACATATGTGAAACCATGAATCATTTTTAACCTGACCAGGACTTGAACCTAGGACTTATTATTACTAAGCCAAGGTGCTACCAAATACACACCACAGAAGGATAAAAGGAAACAGACCTTATAGCATATATTTTCTATAGTAGGTATGAATGCATTCAATCTGAATGCCACTGTGTTCATATTATATGTACAGTATATATATGTGTGTGTGTGTGTAGTCGTCATGACACGAAGACAATAATGCAGATCGATCCACACTTAGAAAAGTTAAATATAAACAATTTTTGCTAAAAAAAGGGTCACCCTCCACCAGGCGTCATCAGGAGCCTCCTAAGAGCGATAAAGTTCCTGATGAGGCATAGTGGAGGGTAAACACTTTGAACGTCTGCTGTTTCTATATAAATCTTTCTAAGTGTGGATTATTCTCTCTCTCTCTCTCTCTCTCTCTCTCTCTCTGTATATATATATATATATATATATATATATATATATATATATATATATATATATATATATATATATATATATATATATATATATATATATATATATATGATTACCTAATTGTGTTTACGGGAAAGAGCCCAAAGCTCGTATCTTCCCGTCTCCTGATCGGTTCCATTTTTAGACTTAGTGATACTTATCATACCTGTCCTTAAAACTATGGATTGAGATAGCATTAACGACCTCCTCGCTTAGCCAATTCCAATTATCAACTACTCTTACACTGAAAAAGTATTTCCTTACATCCTGCAAACAAGTTTTCTTACCAAGCTTCAAACTATGACCTCTAGTTCTAGAGCCAGCCATATCAAAATATCGATCCCTATCCACTCTATCATAACCATGAAGAAATTTAAAGACTGTCACCATATCCCCCCTTAATCTTCTAGCTTCGAGTGATGGTAAGTCTAATTCCCTCAGCCTCTCATCATACTGAGATTGCGTATTTCTGGCACCAGTTTCGTGGCATGTCTTTGAACTTTCTCAAGCTTAGCTATGTGCTTTTTCAAGTGCAGATTCCAAAAGGGGGCTGCATATTCAAGTTTTGGCCTCACATAGGTTACATAAATATTTCTGAACATTTCCTTGTCCATGTGCCTGAAGGCTACCCTTACATTTGATAAGAAGGCATATCCTGCCCTTACTATGCCATTTATATGTATTTCTGGAGACAAATCTGCCAGTATGTTTACTCCTAGATCTCTCTCATTTTCTGTCTCTTGAAGTTGTACTCCAGCCACCGAGTAGTCAAGCTTGGGCCTTCTTGCACTTGTATCCATTCTCATTACCTTACATTTTGAAGTATTGAATTTCATTAGTCACTTTTCTGACCACTCATGCAGACTATTTAGATCCTCCTGAAGTTCTCTACCATTGTTCTCGTTCCCTACTTTTTTCACAATCTTTGCATCATCTGCAAACATATGCATAAATGAATTTACAGACTCTGGTAGGTCATTTACATATACAAGGAACAAAAGTGACCCTAAAGCTGAACCCTGTGGAACTCCACTACTAACTCTTCTCCATTCAGACACCGAGTGTCTTACTCTAACCCTCTGTTCTCTTCCTTCTAAGTAAGTTTTTATCCATTCCAAGACATTTCCACCTATTCTAGCCATTGCTTGAAGCTTCCTAATAAGTCTCCAATGTGGAAGAGTGTCAAACGCTTTCTGGAAGTCTAGGAATATGCAATCTGCCCAGCCCTCTCTTTCCTGTAAGATTCGGCTTACCTCATCATAAAATTCTAATAAGTTTGTTACTGTTAATCTACCTTCTCTGAAGCCATGTGGCCTCACTGACAAAAAGTTAAAGGATTCCAAGTGAAGAGAGATATGTTTCCTTAGTAGTTTCTCCATAACTTTGCAAACTATGCTGGTCAAGGAAACTGGTCTATAGTTCAGAGCCGTATCCCTCCTTCCCATTTTGAAGATAGGTATCACATTTGCTTGTTTCCAGCACCTTGTAATCTCCCCTGACTCCAGTGACTTTTTAAATATGATACTTAGTGCCACTGATATTGAGTTTGTGCATTTTTTAAGTACATGAGGGGATATATCATCAGGACCTGTAGCTTTATGAACATCTAACTCCATCAGTGCTTTGCGTGTGGGTGTGTATTTATTTATTTAACTTAGTATCTTACCTCACTGAGACCAGAGGATAGTCTTTGCTGAACAAAAATAAGTAAGGGCATCAGGTCTGCATCATAGTAAAAATAAAAACTAGTTGAGATGGAAATTGCAAAAACCTATTCCTCCTAAAGCTCGTTCAGTTGGTTTTTACCATGTAAAGGGAATACACTATATATATATATATATATATATATATATATATATATATATATATATATATATATATATATATATATATATATACATATATATATAATATATATATATATATATATATATATATATATATATATATATATATATATATATATATATATATATATATATATATATATATATATATATATATATATATATAATCATTTTTGTTGTTATTATTTTTTTTTTAAACTAGCATCTTTTTTTGTATTTGTCAATGATTAGTTCAAAGTTATTTTTCTATTTTCCATAAATATAATTTCTTTTATATACTGTAATGTTTTTCACTGTACTTTTTTTTTTTATTAAATGCTTTTTAATTTTTTTTCATATTTTTTTGTGCTAAGTAGTACAAAAACTCCCTATGAACTTTTTTTCATTGTTTAAGCATTTGTCTGTTTATGCCTTTTTTCTCCTCTCTCTCTCTCTCTCTCTCTCTCTCTCTCTCTCTCTCTCTCTCTCTCTCTCTCTCTCTCTCTCTCTCTCTCTCTCTCGTATCCTAACAAGCTTCTAAGTCTCCCTCCTTGAAGCTAAGACCTTCACCCTCCTCCTATCTCCTCCATCCTTCAGGACAATCTCTTCATGTCTTCGCCTTTTAAAAATCTCTGCTATTTCTCCATCCTTCTTCTCTCCCCCAATCCCCTATTTACCCACCCTCTCCCCCTCCCTCCCTCCCCCACCACATCCTTCGTTCTCCGCCAACGGCGAGAGAGGATGTGAACTTCAGAGCTGGACTCGACTCACTAGTTCTGATCGGTCGTGTTGCGAGACAGGGCGTGTGCCGTCCGTAGATTTTACTCGCTGGATCACGTGCACTCGCTTATACATTAGACAGTCACTGGAACTCGCTGTTTTATGGGTTTTCTCGAGATGTGAAGTGATTATCTATCGCCATCTCTCATGACAATCTTCTGTTTCAGCTGGAGGGAATGCACGGTGCTGGCTTTAATAAGCACCAAGGCCAACCCCACGAGAAATTCCTGGAGACCAGACCTCCATGTCTCTATCTTGTGATAATATGATAACACCCTTTTACACTCAATTTATCGTGAGTATTCTTTATAATAGTTAATGTTTTCTTATGCATGTATTATTTCATTTCAATTGTATTCATATGCATTATGTATGTATAAATATTCATGTAAATGTTAGCATTCGATATTAGGTCAATAGATTAGTTTATGGTAGGAATAATGTGGATATTACGGGATTTCAAAATTTTGTCAATAAAACCTCACATGATGTTATTACTCGCTGCAGAATCACGTCACTTTTATAGTTTATAACCAGTTGTGCGTGTGCATGTATGTATGTGTGTGTATATATATATATATATATATATATATATATATATAAATATATATATATATATATATATATATGTGTGTGTGTGTGTGTGTGTGTGTGTGATTACCTAATTGTGATTACCTAATTGTGTTTACGGGAAAGAGCCCAAAGCTCGTATCTTCCCGTCTCCTGATCGGTTCCATTTTTAGACTTAGTGATACTTATCATACCTGTCCTTAAAACTATGGATTGAGATAGCATTAACTACCTCCTCGCTTAGCGAATTCCAATTATCAACTACTCTTACACTGAAAAAGTATTTCCTTACATCCTGCAAACAAGTTTTCTTACGAAGCTTCAAATTATGACCTCTGTGTGTGTGTGTGTGTGTGTGTGTGTGTGTGTGTGTGTGTGTGTGTGTGTTTAATATTATTCACACGAATAGGCCTAGAAATTTTTGTGCATACATACGTGAAGTACACACATAACTTTTATTTAATTTTGTCTACACGTGGATTCTACTACTCTCTCTCTCTCTCTCTCTCTCTCTCTCTCTCTCTCTCTCTCTCTCTCTCTCTCTCTCTCTCTCTCTCTCTCTGTTTCAGTCGCGTATTCAGTCTCTCTCTCTCTCTCTCTCTCTCTCTCTCTCTCTCTCTCTCTCTCTCTCTCTCTCTGTTTCAGTCGCGTATTCAGTCTCTCTCTCTCTCTCTCTCTCTCTCTCTCTCTCTCTCTCTCTCTCTCTCTCTCTCTCTCTCTCTCTCTCTCTCTCTCTCTCTCATACATGCACATTTTTATTACAATGATGTGTATTTCTGCTTAATATTATACTGTCCTCTTGATCGCCCTCTTCTTCCTCTTATGTGTCATGTATGTTGTGCAAATCCATCCCATCTACTTTTCCTCTTTAGAGCGAGTTTTTGTGTGTGGGAAAGAGATGGGTGAAAAGGTATGGGGTGGGAACTGGTGATTCGAGAATGTAAATGAGATGGAATTCGATGCGTAAACTTTATAGGATGGGAATATAATGGGATGGGTAGGGGAGATATTATATATAAATTGGAGGGGAAAATAATATGAATAATGGGAATTAGAAAGAACTCCAATTCATATGGAAAAGATAATTCCATATTTTTTTGGTACGACTAGACAAAAATGGAAAAGGAAGAATTATATATAAAAACAGAGAATACCATATTCTGAAAAGTATTCTTGTAGACTAAGTATTCTATATAAAAACAGAGAATTCCATATTCTGAGAAGTATTCTTGGAGACTAAGTATTCTATATAAAAACAGAGAATGCCATATTCTGAGAAGTATTCTTGTAGACTAAGTATTCTATATAAAAACAGAGAATTCCATATTCTGTGAAGTATTCTTGTAGACTAAGTATTCTATATAAAAACAGAGAATACCATATTCTGAAAAGTATTCTTGTAGACTAAGTATTCTATATAAAAACAGAGAATACTATATTCTGAAAAGTATTCTTGTAGACTAAGTATTCTATATAAAAACAGAGAATTACATATTCTGAGAAGTATTCTTGTAGACTAAGTATTCTATATAAAAACAGAGAATGCCATATTCTGAGAAGTATTCTTGTAGACTACGTATTCTATATAAAAACAGAGAATTCCATATTCTGTGAAGTATTCTTGTAGACTAAGTATTCTATATAAAAACAGAGAATACCATATTCTGAAAAGTATTCTTGTAGACTAAGTATTCTATATAAAAACAAAGAATTCTATATTCTGAAAAGTATTCTTGTAGCCCAAGTATTCTATATAAAACAGAGAATTCCATATTCTGAAAAGTATTCTTGTAGACTAAGTATTCTATATAATAACAGAGAATTCCATATTCTGAGAAGTATTCTTGTAGACTAAGTATTCTATATAAAAACAGAGAATACCATATTCTGAAAAGTATTCTTGTAGACTAAGTATTCTATATAAAAACAGTGAATACCATATTCTGAGAAGTATTCTTGTAGACTAAGTATTCTATATAAAAACAGAGAATACCATATTCTGAGAAGTATTCTTGTAGACTAAGTATTCTATATAAAAACAGTGAATACCATATTCTGAAAAGTATTCTTGTAGACTAAGTATTCTATATAAAAACAGAGAATACCATATTCTGAGAAGTATTCTTGTAGACTAAGTATTCTATATAAAAACAGAGAATACCATATTCTGAAAAGTATTCTTGTAGACTAAGCATTCTATATAAAAACAGAGAATACCATACCCTGAAAAGTATTCTTGTAGACTAAGTATTCTATATAAAAGCAGAGAATACCATATTCTGAAAAGTATTCTTGTAGACTAAGTATTCTATATAAAAACAGAGAATTCCATATTCTGAGAAGTATTCTTGTAGACTAAGCATTCTATATAAAAACAGAGAATACCATATTCTGAAAAGTATTCTTGTAGACTAAGTATTCTATATAAAAACAGAGAATTCCATATTCTGTGAAGTATTCTTGTAGACTGAGTATTCTATATAAAAACAGAGAATTCCATATTCTGTGAAGTATTCTTGTAGACTGCCTTTGAAGATGTTAAAGAAAAAAATGGAATGGAGAAATTTAGAGAAATTAATATGGAAAGTTGCAAGAAGGATGAATAGATATAAGGGCATACACTCAGGGTAACGATTACATCTGCCAAAACAAGTTATTCGTAAGAAGGCAACCGTCCTAGCCCTTAGTAAGAAAGGGAGTTCGTGACGTAAAACCGAATCCAATTAAAGATGAAAACCAAGAAGGTTTTTGATATTCTTCCTGGAATAATTTAGAAAAATGGAATAAAAAAAAATTTACTTAAATATTATGACAAAGAACTGAAATTTGGAATGGAGAGGAACATCGGATCTTGTAAAGAAGAGTAACCCCAGGGTGGTCTAGGGTTATGTTACCTAACCTCAACTTACGTCACGTCACCTCTCCCTTCCTAACCTAACCTAGCTTAACCTACCCTTCCCTACCATACATGTAGTAGGTTGGCTCATGGCACCAGCCGCCCGTTGCGATACTACAGCTGAAGGTTTTTTGAACTTAAATAGATCTGTCCAGGACAGTTCGATGTTAAGTCTTCCTTCAGTTACGGTTCTTTTTCTATGCCTACAGCTACACTGAATATTCTTGGATATTCATCACACATTTTTTATTATCCCTTCACATCTGACAAGTCATTACCTTTCACATCTGACGAGTCATTACACACTCCATCTCCGTTTCTCTTTACTTTATGTATTCTTCGTGCCCAGGCCCGATGAGGGCTGTTTTATTTTATATTTTTTTTTGGCCCGTCCTGGTATCACCAAAAAAAACAAAAAAAACCTAACCCCACCTAACCTCACCCCTCACCAAACCTAACCTAACTTAACCTACCCTTCCCTACCATACCCTAACCCCACCTAACCTCACCCCTCCCCACCTCGTCTAACCTAACCTAACTTAGCGTAACCTACCCTAACCTCACCTAAGATAACCCACTCTACCCTTCCCTAACCTACCCTAAATTAACCTTGCAATTTTCTGGATTATTTCTTTTATGATTGTGACACCAGGAAGGCAAAAAAAAAAAAAAAAAAAATCTGCCCTCATCGGGCCTGGGCACGAAGAATACATAGAGAGAAACAGAGATGGGGAGTGTATTGTGACTTGTCAGATGTGAAAGTATAGTAAGACAAGTGTAACGAATATCCAAGAATATTCGGTGTTGATGTAGGCATAGAAAGAGAACCGTAACTGAAGGAAGACTTAATATCGAACTGTCCTGGACAGTCTTATTTAAATCCACAAGACCCTTCAGCTGTAGTATTGCAACGGGCAGTAGTGCCATGGGCCAACCTACTACTATAGATTGACTTTTTATCGGGTTCTGGGAGTTACTGATCCCTACAAGATCCGAAATATCAATACAGGATCAATACAATTCTTTTGCAACGAGCTAACAGAAACATGAAGTTCACCGTCTCCTGTATAACTCTCTGTAAGCGCCCTTGAGTGATAAAGTGAGTGAGAGGGCGAAGGGATTAAGTATGCTGTAGGCGCAGAAGACTCGTACATACATACATACATACATACATACATACATACATACATACATACATACATGCATGCATGCATGCATACATACATACATACATACATACAGACACTCAGTGTCTGAATGGAGAAGAGTTAGTAGTGGAGTTCCACAGGGTTCAGTTTTAGGGCCACTTTTGTTCCTTGTATATGTAAATGACCTACCAGAGTGTGTAAATTCATTCATGAATATGTTTGCAGATGATGCAAAGATTGTGAAGAAAGTAAAAAACGAGAACAATGGTAGAGAACTTCAGGAGGATCTAAATAATCTGCATGAGTGGTCAGAAAAGTGGCTAATGAAATTCAATACCTCAAAATGTAAGGTAATGAGAATGGGTACAAGTGCAAGAAGGCCCAAGCTTGACTACTCGGTGGCTGGAGTACAACTTCAAGAGACAGAAAATGAGAGAGATCTAGGAGTAAACATACTGGCAGATTTGTCTCCAGAAATACATATAAATGGCGTAGTAAGGGCAGCATATGCATTCTTATCAAATGTAAGGGTAGCCTTCAGGCACATGGACAAGGAAATGTTCAGAAATATTTATGTAACCTATATGAGGCCAAAACTCGAATATGCAGCCCCCTTTTGGAATCCGCACTTGAAAAAGCACATAGATAAGCTTGAAAAAGTTCAAAGACATGCCACGAAACTGGTGCCAGAAATACGCAATCTCGGTTATGATGAGAGGCTGAGGGAATTAGACTTGCCATCACTCGAAGCTAGAAGAGTAAGGGGGGATATGGTGACAGTCTTTAAATTCCTTCATGGTTATGATAGAGTGGATAGGGATCGATATTTCGATATGGCTGGCTCTAGAACTAGAGGTCATAGTTTGAAGCTTCGTAAGAAAACTTCTTTGCAGGATGTAAGGAAATACTTTTTCAGTGTAAGAGTAGTTGATAATTGGAATTCGCTAAGCGAGGAGGTAGTTAATACTATCTCAATCCATAGTTTTAAGGACAGGTACGATAAGTATCACTAAGTCTAAAGTGGAACCGATCAGGAGACGGGAAGATACGAGCTTTGGGCTCTTTCCCGTAAACACAATTAGGTAATCACAATTAGGTAATCACATATATACATACATACAGACAGACAGACAGACAGACAGACAGACATGCATACATACATACATACATACATACATACATACATACATACATACATACATACATACATACATACATACATACATACATACATACTTACAGACAGACATGCATACATATATACATACATGCATACATACATACATACATACATGCATACATACATACATACATACATACATACATGCATACACACATACAAACATACATACATTGGTCAAATCCCCCTTGTTTTAGGAATGGCCTAGTCAAAGCACCCATTCACCAGAACTATGCATACCTCGAACACTCATTTTACCTACCTGGGGAAAAAAGTCTGCCACAATTCACCTCACCACCCTACTTTGGTCACCCACAGTACAAGTGGCTAAAGATCTTCTGCCGTAAGGCAGAAAATAATCTTTGCAAAAAGGGGAAAATCTTACAATTAATAATTAAAAATAGAAGAAGGAAAATCTTTAGTATTAAAGTACTGTACAAAGAAAGAGAAGAATTTATATAGAAAGATGAAATGTGGAAAGATAAATGGAAAGATCTTTCAAGAAAGAGGGAAAGGAGCCAGACGAAAGACCCTGATAAGAGAGAGCCATAAAATTCGAGATAATTTGGACAGAAAGAACTGGCGGCGGGCAAGATGCCCCCAGGAAGAAACCTCACAGAATTAGAGGATATAAAAGGATATTTTTTTTTATAAATATAAAACCAGGCTTGGTGGATAAGCTATAATATGATAAGAATGAAATTATATCCCTAAATCATATTGCCAGGAAACAAGAGTATCAGAGACTGGGAGTGTGGTGACATGTCAGATGTGAGGGAAATATAAATGTGTAACGAATAGACCAGGCTTGGTGGATAAGCTATAATATGATAAGAATGAAATTATATCCCTAAATCATATTGCCAGGAAAACATCTTAAGGAAACAAGAGTATCAGAAATTGGGAGTGTGGTGACATGTCAGATGTGAGGGAAATATAAATGTGTAACGAATAGACCAGGCTTGGTGGATAAGCTATAATATGATAAGAATGAAATTATATCCCTAAATCATATTGCCAGGAAACAAGAGTATCAGAGACTGGGAGTGTGGTGACTTGTCAGATGTAAAGGAATAATATATGTGTAACGAATAGACCAGGCTTGGTGGATAAGCTATAATATGATAAGAATGAAATTATATCCCTAAATCCTATTGCCAGGAAAACATATAAAGGAAACAAGAGTATCAGAGATGGGGAGTGTAGTGACTTGTCAGATGTGAAGGAATAATAAATGTGTAACGAATAGACCATGATATTAGGTGTACATGTAGGCATAGAAAAAGTGACGTAATTGAAGGAAGGCAGTCCTTACCTATCCTCTTTAAGTCCAAATGACCTTCATGTGTAGTATCGCAACGGGCGACTGATGCCATGGACAAGTTACTACGATTTAAAGTTTTATTTACATTAAAGGTTAAAGGTTGTCGGTGTTTCAGTTCCGATATCCATCTGAGATGCTCCTCAGAACGTCAGCCGGGGCAAGCCCCAACCCCCCACTGTGGTGCCCATCCACAGCAGTAACCTTCCCAGTAAACTGCTTAAACTCTCGGTCCTGAGCGGGAACCGATCTGTCGACCTCGCGAATGCGAAGCCAGCACATTACCACTGTACTAGCCAGAGAGCATATCACGAGAAATATTTAAACCTCTAATTGAACGCACGAGTTTCTAGCTCAAACAAAATTTATTTTACTTTTTAACTTTTTGAGGAAGTTCGTATTGCACATCTTTCGTCAGAATCTCTTAGGAATAAGACATAGAGGAGAGTTACGTGAATCCTGTGGTAGCATTTGTCAGCTCATAAGGTTTAGGGAGTTCATCATTGTATATTGAGGGCCATCCTCTCTTGGTAACTCCTGTCAACCTAGCAGACTCAATAGGTCACCATCATATAAATAGATTCTATAGGGGAATAATATCTTTAAGAGTAATAAAACTGTGTCTGGTGTTCGCTTGATCAGGGCAATAAAAACCATTCTTTTGTTCTCACGATCAGGGCAGTAATGCCCCTGCTGATGTTCTCTTGATAAGGGCAATAATGCCTGTACTGCTCTTCTCTTCATCAGAGTAGGAAAGTCCATTCTGTTGTGCTCTTGATCAGGGCAATAATGTCTGTTCTGCTGTTCACCTGATCAGGGCAGTAAATCCCGTACTGCTCTTCTCTTTATCAGGGCAATAAAGTCCATTCTGGTGTGCTCTTGGTCAGGAAAGTAAAGCCTATTCTGCTTTTTTTTTTTCCGATCAGGGCAATACTGTCCATTCTGCTCTTCTTTTGATCAGGGCAATAAAGGCTATTCTGCCGTGCTATTGATCAGGGCAATAATTACTGTTTTTTCTGTTCTCTTAATCAAGCAGTAAAGCTGTTTTGCTCTTCTTTTGATCAGAGCAATACAGACCATTCTGCTATGCTCTTGATCAGGGCAGTTTTACCTGTCCTTCTGTTCTCTTGATCAGGGCAATAAAGTCTGGTCTGCTGTTCTCTTGGTCAGGGCAGTAAAACCTGTTCTGCTGTGCTCTTGATCATGGCTATAATACCTGTTCTGCTGTTCACTTGATCAGGGGAATATAACCCGTTCTGCTGTTCTCTTGATCAGGGCAATAAAACCCGTTCTGATGTGCTCTTGATCAGGGAAATAAATCCATTCTTCTGTGCTCTTGATCAGTGCAGTAATACCTGTTTTTCTGTTCTCATAATCAGGGCAATAAAGCCTGGTCTTCTGTTCTGTTGAGCAGAGCTTTAAGGCCCTCATTGCTGTTCTCTTGATCAGGGCAATAAAGCTCCTATTGCTGTTCTCTTGATCAGGGCAATAAAACCCGTTCTGGTGTGCTCTTGATCATGGCTATAATACCTGTTCTGCTGTTCTCTTGATCAGGGGAATAAAACCCGTTCTGCTGTTCTCTTGATCAGGGCAATAAAAGCCGTTCTGCTGTGCTCTTGATCAGGGCAATGATACCTGTTCTGCTGTTCTCTTGATCAGGGCAATGAAGTCCATTCTGCTGTGCTCTTGATCAGTGCAGTACTACCTGTTTTTCTGTTCTTATGATCAGGGCAATAAAGCTTGTTCTGCTGTTCTCTTGATCAGGGTAGTAAACCCCTTATTGCTGTTCTCTTGATCAGGGCAATAAGCTCTTGTGCTGTACTTTTTTGATAAGTAAATGGCTTTTATGAACTAGTTTTTGAAATTATATAAAAGAGTTAGAATGATCAATAGTGTATTTTAATATCTGTATTCAAAATACAGTTACGTAATAGTTAAAATATTCAAAAGAGCGTTACAAACCGTGTATGTGTTATTTTAATTAATTATTTATTTATTTATTTATGTTATGTCCCATTATGCAATCAATGGTATATGTCAATAACCGATATCTATTTCAAGTGACCTTGAAATTCTAAGTTTGCAATTTTTTTTTTCTTTTCATTTATTGTATGTTTGTTTGAATTTGCTACACTGAATGGAAGTCTCCGTGGCTAAATGGTAGCGTCTGCGACTCTGTGTCGGCAAGTCGAGGGTTCGCGCCCCGTCACGGACTGAGGTTAGTAAGGTCATACACTCAGGGTAACGATTACACATGCCAAAACAACTCCTTTGCAAGAAGGCATCCGTCCTAGCCCTTAGTAGAAAAGGGAGTTCGAGACGTAAAACCGAATCAATCAATCAATCATTGAAGCTAAGTAAAGAACTGGACAAACAAACAAGAAAACAAACAAAACAATGACATTAAAAAAACAAGGAATATTTTTGCGTTGTTTTTAGTCAATAGAGCCACGTACACAATTTTGAGACTCGCTGTATAAGCAGTGTAAAACAAGTCCAGCCAGCGGGGATCAAACCAGCTAAACTTGGTGTTGGTCCCAATCCCGGATAAGTGGAGAGGGTTGCTGTCAGGATTGCCCTCCAGCCGTTAATTCGTGTCATAACCGTTACTACTTTCCAAGGGAATAGTGAAAAACGGCGACCCCATATAAAATGATAAAGCAACAATAAAAACGTTGAAAAATAGTATGTTAGATACACGACAATTATATTACTGAATAATTAATATAAATTGATTAATGAATAAATGTATTAATGAATAAGTTCTTGTTCCGGTTTTACGTCACAGACTCCCTTTTCTGCTAAGGGCTAGGACGGTTGTCCTCTTGTAAAGGAATTGTTTTGGCAGATGTAATCGTTATCCTGAGTGCATGCCCTTGCTAACTTCAAACCGTGACGGGGCGCGAACCCTCGACCTGACGCCTCAGAGTCGCGGACGCTACCGCTTGAGCCACGGTGTCTACGTATAAATGAATGTTCCGGTTTTACGTCACGGACTCCCTTTTCTGCTAAGGGCTAGGACGGTTGCCTTCTTGCGAAGGAATTTTTCAGGCAGATGTAATCGTTACCCTGAGTGCATGCCCTTGCTAACTTCAAACCGTGACGGGGCGCGAACCCTCGACCTGACGCCTCTGAGTCGCGGACGCTACCGCTTGAGCCACGGTGTCTACGTATAAATGAATGTTCCGGTTTTACGTCAAGGACTCCCTTTTCTGCTAAGGGCTAGGACGGTTGCCTTCTTGCCACGGAATTGTTTTGGCAAATGTAATCGTTATCCCGAGTGCATGCCCTTGCTAACCTCAGACCGTGACGGGGCGCGAACCCTCGATCTGACGCCTCAGAGTCGCGGACGCTACCGCTTGAGCCACGGTGATTACGTATATATGAATAAGTAAAGTAATATATATGTATAAACAAAATGGAAAATGGTTTAGCTATACATATTTTTTCGTTATAGTGGAAAAATGGCCATTCACATAATTTTACCGATGTTTTCATGATTGGCTTAACAAATCACTAGGAAAACATAAACATCCAAAAGGTAATATTTTTTTACAATCAAAACACACAATTTCCCCTCTCTTTTGAAGCGAAATCGATACCAGATAACATGTGATTTTTATCTGTGGTTTAGGGGTTGTGGCACTAGATCAGGTCACCACCCAGGGGATTTCAAGTTCGAATTTCCGAATTGAGGTCATACAGATCTCTCCGCCAGAACCACTTGGGTAGGAGATGGAGAAAAGGCCTCTGGCTAGTTCAGTGGTAACGCGCTGGCTTCGTATTCACGAGGTCGAGAGATTGGTTCCCGTCCAAGACCGAAAGTTTAAGCTGTTTACTGGCAAGGTTACTGCTGTGGTTGGGCACCACAGTGGGGGTGTTGGGGCTTGCCCCGACTGACGAATGCCCATTGTATAATGGAAATAAAGGTTTATTATTATTATTATTATTATTATTATTATTATTATTATTATTATTATTATTATTATTATTATTATTATTATTATTATTATTAATATTATTATTATTATTATTATTATTATTATTATTATTATTATTATTATTATCTCGAGTTCGAATTTCCGAATTGAGGTCATACAGATCTCCTCGCCAGAACCACTTGGGTAGGAGATGGAGAAGAAAATAGCTATTATCATGTGGTAGCCCCTGTCAAGTCAGCTGGCTCAGTGAGCACACAGTTATATGTGTTGGAGTTTATGTTGTAACAGTGACTTCACGATCTCGGCTTTTGATATGGATGAAAATGACCTTTAGTTTTGTGGGGTTAGTTGTGGAACATAGCTAGAGAGGTTTAATTTTAAGAGGCTATACGCCTGGCTCTGAACTCTCTCTCTCTCTCTCTCTCTCTCTCTCTCTCTCTCTCTCTCTCTCTCTCTCTCTCTCTCTCTCTCTCTCTGTGATGTATATGCGTGTGTGTGTGTGTATGTGTGTGTGTGTGCGCTGCAACCGAATGTATGCAAGCATTCCCAAACCAGTTATCAGTAAACATGTGCGTGGAGAACAGTGGAATTTACCTAATATAAATCAATATCTTTTCGCGCTTTGACAGTCATTATGTGTATATATATATATATATATATATATATATATATATATATATATATATATATATATATATATATATATATATATATATATATATATAGATAGATAGATAGATAGATAGATAGATAGATAGGTAGATATCTTTCTATTGTCCCGTATGCTTACCTACATCCCTATCTCTCTACATATTCTTCTATCCAGCTATCAATCTGTCTATCTGTCACTTCTCTGTCTCTCAGGGGACTCATTGCTACAACACCCTGTCCTGTTTGGGACATCCCATGGGGAGGAGGGGTATGGTACTAGACCCACCTTGTTCCTTTTATTAATTTCTTATGATCAATAAGTTAATGTTTTTTTTTTCCGTATAGGGAGTGCCAAGCCAATTTGTACTCATGGCACTGTTCAAGTATTTAATTTTTCATTAATATCCTTATCACCATTCACGTTCATAATGATATATATTCACCATCATGACGGAATTTGCTTTTTTTTTTCGACTAGAAAATGGTTTCTAGTGAAGCTTTTATTACAAATAATATATTCCATCTTATATTCTTTTCCCATATTGTAGTCACCGTGGCTCAAGCGGTAGCGTCCCCGACTTTGAGGCATCAGGTCGAGGGTTCGCACCCCGTCACGGTCTGAGGTTAGCAAGGG
Organism: Halocaridina rubra; assembly: GCA_037179515.1. NCBI lineage: Eukaryota > Metazoa > Arthropoda > Malacostraca > Decapoda > Atyidae > Halocaridina > Halocaridina rubra. Next base: position 53,301 of record JAXCGZ010000385.1, read on the forward strand.
CATGCACTCAGCGTATCGATTACATCTGCCAAAACAATTCCTTCGCACGAAGACAACCGTCCTAGCCCTTGATAGAAAAGGGAATCCGTGACGTAAAACCGGAACATACTTATCCCATATTCCATGATCCGGTTTTACGTCACGGACTCCCTTTTCTACCAAGAGCTAGAAGGGTTGCCTTCTTGTGAAGGACTTGTTTTGGTAGATGTAATCGTTACCCTGAGTGCATGCCCTTGCTAACCTCAGACCGTGACGGGGAGCGAACCCTCGACACGGTCTGAGGTTAACCATATTCCATAATGACAAATATTATTCCGTATGCATTAATATATCTTAGGGGCCACGGCAACTCAGTGGTAGAGCGCGTGAAGCGGGAGAGTGACTGTCGCTGGCTCGATCCCACCGCGGGACGTTAGGAAGGGCATCCTTTCTTGGTCACCATATAGCTCCAATTTGTCTGTATCCACCCCCGTTCGATTTGTGATTGTGACACACACACACACACAGACACAGACACACACACACACACACACACACACACACACACACACACATATATATATATATATATATATATATATATATATATATATATATATATATATATATATATATATATATATATATATATATATATATATTATCATTTATTTCCATACATATACAATGACCGCAATCCCTCTTGTGAGGGGGATGGCCGAGTAAAAGCGCACACAGTCACTATCAGCTAATATTTTTAGATATTCATTACACATGTCTTATTATCCCTTCACATCTGACAAGTTACAATACTCCCCATCTCTGTTTCTCTTTATATTTTCTTCGTGCCCAGGCCCGATGAGAGTAGATTCATTTTATTTTATATTTTTGGCTCGTCCTGGTGTCACAGTCTAAAACAGAAAAAAATACCTCGGTCACTCCTCTTAGCTCCTTAGGGATATTGGGCTGCCACAAATCCCTCCCCAACACCCTGCTGCTATTATATTTTATCTCTGTTCATATCGATAATGACAGATATTGATCCTTTTCTTGTGTTATTAATATGGCTTGAACAATATATACTGCCGGTTCCGGTTTTACGTCACGGACTCCCTTATCAACCAAGGGCTAGGACGGTTGCCTTCTTGCGAAGGACTTGTTTTGGCAAATGTAATCCTTACGCTGAGTGCATGCCTTTGCTAACCTCAGACCGTGACGGGGCGCGAACCCTCGACCTGACGCCTCAGAGTCGGAGACGCTACCGACTGAGCCACGGCGACTACGAACAATATATACTGCATTGGTACAGTTAAATATTAATATTCTATTTTTTTTCTTATTGCCCAGTCATTTCCGTAATGCTGAATACTTTCTTCAAGCGGAAATAGATCGCTTTAGTATGACAACCTCTATTCCAAAAAGTCATTTATCGTTTCCAAAGGGATGAAAAAAAATCGAAAATGTCGAAAAGATATTTTTTTTTAATTCAAATTCTCTCCAAAGTTACAGAATCTTTTTTTTTTTTAAGTAATTAAAACTTTATCGAAATTATGTAAAAAAAAAAAATTTTATTACTCAAATCCTTTGCAAAAATGTCGTAAATTTGTTTTTATTATTTATTCAAATTCTCTCCAAAGTGACAGAATCTTTTTTTTTTTTTTGAGTAATGAAAACTTTATCAAAATTATTAAAAAACTAATATTTATAACTCAAATCCATTGCAAAATTGTCGATTTTTTTTTATTTATTAAAATTCTCTCCAAAGTGACAGAATCTTTTTTTTTTGAGTAACTAAAACTTTATAAAAATTAAAAAAAAAAAATTATCACTCAAAACATTTGCAAAGTGATGAAATAACTTTCTTGAATTATTAAAACTTTCTCAGATTGGTAAAAAAAAGAAAAAAGCTTTCAAAATGAACTATATTCTATACCAAAGAATTATAAATTATCTCATTCCAATATGAAAAAAATACTGTTCAGTATGACGAAAAGTTTCTGCTATGACAAAAATATTTTCCAAACTGACAAAAGACTTTAATGAGGGAAACTTTTTTTAGTGTGAAAATCACTAAAGAACACTTTACATCTCTGTTTCTGTACTTTGTTTTCTTCGTGCCCAGGCCCGATGAGGGCAATTTTATATATATTTTTTTTTGGCCCGTCCTGGTGTCACATTCGTAAAAAAAAAAAAAATCTTTTTAAGGATAAATTTATAAAACCTGAGCTATTATATATTAAAAAAAAACTTTCATACGAAAAAAAATAATTTTCTTAATGAGAAAACCTTCCCCTAAAATAGCTTTCCTTAATGATAAACAGTATTCTCTGAATGACCAAAAAAAAAAAAAAAAAAATTCTCTGAATGACCCAAAAAAAAAAAAAACAATATTCTCTGAATGACATAAATCCATATTACAAAAATACTTTATCCAAAACGACAACCCTTTAAAACACACATAGCAAGCAAACACACACACACACACACACACACACACACACACACACACACACACACACACACACACACACACAGGCACATGGACAAGAAAATGTTCAGAAATATTTATGTAACCTATGTGAGGCCAAAACTCGAATATGCAGCCCCCTTTTGGAATCCGCACTTGAAAAAGCACATAGTAGCTAAGCTTGAAAAAGTTCAAAGACATGCCACGAAACTGGTGCCAGAAATACGCAATCTCGGTTATGATGAGAGGCTGAGGGAATTAGACTTACCATCACTCGAAGCTAGAAGAGTAAGGGGGAATATGGTGACAGTCTTTAAATTCCTTCATGGTTATTATAGAGTGGATAGGGATCGATATTTCGATATGGCTGGCTCTAGAACTAGAGGTCATAGTTTGAAGCTTCGTAAGAAAACTTCTTTGCAGGATGTAAGGAAATACTTTTTCAGTGTAAGAGCGGTTGATAATTGGAATTGGCTAAGCGAGGAGGTAGTTAATGCTATCTCAATCCATAGTTTTAAGGACAGGTATGATAAGTATCACTAAGTCTAAAATGGAACCGATCAGGAGACGGGAAGATACGAGCTTTGGGCTCTTTCCCGTAAACACAATTAGGTAATCACAATTAGGTAATCACACACACACACACACACATACACACACAGACAAATAAACTTGACCATATGTTCCATGCAGACGTAACGTCCCAATTCAAATTTGGGTTCTAATGAAATTTTGTCTCTTTTTGATAGTCTATTCAATTGGTTATTGATTTGCTAATCCGAGATTCGTTTAAGGTGCGATTATCGCTCAACGATGATCGTTCATGGCTCAGCGATGATTGTCAAACGATTGTCTAGAGCACTATTTTTTTTTTAATGGGGGATGTTTTGCTTCGAGCGAATCGTTCTAATTATATGGACGTTTTGCTTGGTGCGATTATCGCTCAACGATGATCGTTCATGGCTCAGCGATGATTGTCAAACGATTGTCTGGAGCACTATTTTTTTTTTTTAATGGGGGATGTTTTGCTTCGAGCGAATCACTTTAATTTTATGGACGTTTTGCTTGGTGCGATTATCGCTCAACGATGATCGTTCATGGCCCAACGATGAGCGTTGAACGATTGTCTAGAGCATTAATGCTTTGCTTTTGAATGGGGGCTGTTTTGCTTCGAGCGAATCGCTCTAATTTTATGGACGTTTTGCTTGGTGCGATTATCGCTCAACGATGATCGTTCATGGCTCAACGATGATCGTCGAACGATTGTCTAGAGCACTATTTTTTGTTAATGGGGGTTGTTTTGCCTCGAGCGAATCGCTCTAATTTTATGGACGTTTTGCTTGGTGCGATTATCGTTCAGCGATGATCGTTCATGGCTCAGCGATGATCGTCGAACGATTGTCTAGAGCATTAATGCTTTGGTTTTGAATGGGGGCTGTTTTGCTTCGAGCGAATCGCTCTAATTTTATGGACGTTTTGCTTGGTGCGATTATCGTTCAACGATGATCGTTCATGGCTCAACGATGATCGTCGAACGATTGTCTAGAGCACTATATTTAATTTTTTTTTTAATGGGGTCTGTTTTGCTTCGAGCGAATCGCTCTAATTTTATAAACGTTTTGCTTGGTGCGATTATCGTTCAGCGATGATCGTTCATGGCTCAACGATGATCGTTGAATGATTGTCTGGAGCACTATTTTTTTTTTTAATGGGGGATGTGTTGCTTCGAGCGATTCGCTCTAATTTTATGGACGTTTTGCTTGGGGCGATTATCGCTCAACGATGATCGTTCATGACTCAACGATGATCGTCGAACGATTGTCTAGAGCACTAATTTTTTTTAATGGGGGATGTTTTGCTTCGAGCGAATCGCTCTAATTTTATGGACGTTTTCTTTTTCATTTTTATTTATGCTTTTATTTTTATCGTGTCATTTGTGACTTTTATTTAAACTTTTTTTTATTGCTTTATTTTATATTCATCGATAATTTTTTTATAGCAATTAAGTATTATGACTTATAATATTATTTATTATTTTTATTTTTTATTTTTTTCTAATATAAAACTCTATGTTATTCATATTATTCTTAAATTTAATTTATTATATATTGATATAGAAATTTTATTTTTATTATTTTTTTTTATTTTCATTGATTTTTATTGTACAGTAGCCACCGTGGCTCAAGCGGTAGCGTCCGCGACCTTGAAGCATCAGGTCGAGGGTTCACGCCTCAGTCATGGTCTGAGGTTAGCAAGGACATACACTCAGGGTACCGACTACATCTGCCAAAACAAGTCCTTCTCAAGAAGGCAACCGTCCCAGCCCTTGGTAGAAAAAGGAGTCCGTGACGTAAAACCGGATCATTGATTTTTATTGTAAACTTCATGATTTTTATGAAGGTTTTATGTCTGTTTTTATCTCGTATTTTTAATCCAAAAAATTTCATAATAATTCATACAATGTGATGTTTTCTTTCCTAGTGATGAACATTATGGAGCAGTTGAGCGACTGAATTTCAGGCATTGTTCATCACAGATATCTCGCTTTGTTTCAGTCGCGTATTCATTCTCTCTCTCTCTCTCTCTCTCTCTCTCTCTCTCTCTCTCTCTCTCTCTCTCTCTCTCTCTCTCTCTCTCTCTCTCTCTCTCTCTCTCTCTCTCTCTCTGTTTCAGTCGCATATTCAGTCTCTCTCTGTTTCAGTCGCGTATTCAGTCTCTTTCTCTGTTTCAGTCGCATATTCAGTCTCTCTCTGTTTCAGTCGCGTATTCAGTCTCTCTCTGTTTCAGTTGCGTATTCTCTCTCTCTCTCTCTCTCTCTCTCTCTCTCTCTCTCTCTCTCTCTCTCTCTCTCTCTCTCTCTCTCTCTCTCTCTCTCTCTCTCTCATCCTATATTGTTTATTTTTTATTTTTTTATTTCTACATATTTGATGTATATTTATGTATTTTTTTAGTTTCTTTATGTATTTATATATTTATTTTTTTCTATTTTATATATTTATTTATTTTAATTATTTATTTATTTATTTATTTTCTTATTTGTTCGTCTTTTTTATTATTTATTCGACTTCAGTTTGTTGATCAATTTGCTAAATTATTTATTCATTTATTTAATTATTATTGTTTTTTATTATTTTTTTCTTTACTTTTTAATTCATACATTGGTGTGTTTATTTATGTATTAATTTCTTTACTTATAAATATATATATATATACACACACACACACACACACACACACACACACACACACACACACACACACGTGTGTGTGTGTGCGTATTCTTTTTTATATCTTTACATTCACACACAAACACACACACACACACACACACACACACACACACACACACACACACACACACACACACACACACACACATACACATGGTAAGGAAAGCCCATCAGTGAATCAAGATATGAAATGGATCGCTACGTTTCTGATCGTAAATGGACCCCTTCTTGAGTAGAGGCTCAATTAGGATCGGAAATATAGTGTGTGTGTGTGCGTGTGTGTGTGCGTGTGTGTGTGTGGGTGTGTGCGTGTGTGTGTGCGTGTGTGTGTGTGTGTGTGCGTGCGTGCGTGTGTGTGTGGGTGTGTGCGTGTGTGTGTGCGTGTGTGTGTGAGAGAGAGAGAGAGAGAGAGAGAGAGAGAGAGAGAGAGAGAGAGAGAGAGAGAGAGAGAATGCGCTATAGATCCCAATTTCACCATTCGAATAGGGATCGACCAAAACAGTTGCGAGTTGGGAATTAAGCCTGGATGCCCTTCCTAAAGTCCCCGTGTGGAATAGCAATTTGATTTGTAACGTACAAAAATCGTGTTATGAAAAAGTTGGTTGGGTTTAGTTGTACATCACGAACTCCCTTTTCAACTAAGGGCTAGGACGGTTGCCTTCTTGCGAAGGACTTGTTTTGGCATATGTATTCGTTACCCTGAGTCTATGCCCTTACTAAGCTCAGGCCATGACGGGGCGCGAACCCTCGACCTGACGCCTCAGAGTCGCGGACGCTACCATTTCGCCACGGAGGCTACGTTATGAAAAAGTGTCTCATGCTTATTATATTAAACAGAAGGAAGGGGTAGTGGCTTCCCTCTTTTGGCAGCCAACTGTCAACTCAGCTGGCTTATTGATATTTCCATTTGATGTGTAGTTCTAATAGTTAAACGGTATCTTCAGGGGTTAAGACTTCGATGAGGGGGAAAATGTAATTTTTACAAGTGTGTTTCATATAACTCGACTAAATGGGGCGTAGCGAGGGGACTGGGAAAGCCTTTTCTTACCTCAAAGAGTGTAGTTGTTTTCTTTGACTCAGCCACACCATTAAAAAGTGGCATTACGGCATTTTTGTCTACATAGGTGGACAAAAACTTGACCTGAAGGGATCGCACTGCTTCCCTTCGCTAGAACCACCTGGTGATAAGAAGGATAGGATAGTAGCGTCCCGTAATTGGTTTATTGCAATACGAACTCAAGAGTCTCATCAAATGTACCATTAAATGTGTGGTTCTTTTGGTGGAACAGTATATTACGGTGCTCAGCCTTTGTACTGGAGAAAAGGCATGTTTTGATGCTGTGGGATACATATAACTTATGTGTGTGTGTGTGTGTGTGTGTGTGTGTGTGTGTGTGTGTGTGTGTGTGTGTGTGATTACCTAATTGTGTTTACGGAAAGAGCCCATAGCTCGTGTGTGTGTGTGTGTGTGTGTGTGTGTGTGTGTGTGTGTGCAGCGACTGCTTCTTCCCATCTACCTCTAGACTCTGGAACTCTCTTCCTCCTTCTGTCTTATCTAATTCTTATGACCTATCATCCTTCAAAAAGCAGATCTATTGTCATCTCAGGGCCTAGTCCTCCATATCTCTGGGTCCTCTGTACTTTGTTTTTTCTGTCTGTCATTTTCCATTGTGTGACATTACCTCAACTCTACCTTGTCCTTAACCTTTTTCTTTTCCTTCGTCTTGGTATTATCTCGTGCCCGGGCTTTTACTGAAGAGGGCATTCTTTGCCTGTCCCGGTGTAACACTCATAAAAAAAAGTGTATGTACCTGATAAAATGTCACGGTAGTCACCGTGAAAGCGGTAGCGTCCGCGACTTTGAGTCGTCAGGTCGAGGGTTCGCGCCCCGTCACGGTCTGAGGTTAGCAAGGGCATGCACTCAGGGTATCGATTACATCTGCCAAAATAATTCCTTCGCAAGAAGGCAACCGTCCTATCCCTTGGTAGAAAAAGGAGTCCGTGACATAAAACCAGAACAACCTGAAAATATGTCAAAAATGTAAATATGGACAGGATGTGTCTATATTAATATCTTTAGGTACTTAATGGTTTCTCATATCAACTCTGGATCTTTAATTAATTAGTTAATTATAGCGTAATTATAGTCATTATGGATAAAGCTACTCGTTTAGGGGCTTTTTATGAGAAAATTTAATTAAAACTACTCTCTCACGTGAATACAAACGTGTGTGTGATGTGTGTGTGTGTGTGTGTGTGTGTGTGTGTGTGTGTGTGTGTGTGTGTGTGTGTGTGTGTGTGTGTGTGTGTGTGTGTGTGTGTGTGTATTTTCTATTTGAAGGAACTTCTTCATCATCCTTGCTTGACTAGGTTACAAGCATGCTTAATATTTTTTTTTTTTAAATACATTGGTTGCAGAGCAAAGTGGACATCATCTCATACTACTACTACTACTGCTGCTACTACTACTACTACTACTACTACTACTACTACTACTACTACTACTACTACTACTACTACTACTACTACTATTACGACGACGACTACTTCTAATAATAAACATAAAGGATATGGAACTACTTTTTCATCTCAGCTCGAATAGGTTACCAGTATGGCTAAGCATATTTCAAGATCCTTTGACTCTGCAACAAACTGGACACCCAACCATTTTCTTTCCATTTTTTTAGGCTTTATCATTTAACCTTCTTTCCTTAAATAGAGGGAGAGGATATAGAAGCGAAATTCCTATTAACAGATAAAGCGAGAGTGACTCTATTTACATTTAAGTCTGCTCATTAGGGGAGCTAAGATCCCTTTGAATTAGGGGAGAGAGAGAGAGAGAGAGAGAGAGAGAGAGAGAGAGAGAGAGAGAGAGAGAGAGAGAGAGAGAGAGAGCATTAGGACTTTCCGAGGGAAGGACAGAAATAAAGGGAAATGATAGAGAAGAAAGAAAGATAGATAGATAGATAGATAGATAGATAGATAGATAGATATATGAGACAAGCAAGAGGTAAAAAACTTACTGGAGAAATCATATAACTTTTTCCTCCAAAATTTACTTATATATACAATGGCCTCTATTCCCCTTGGAAGAGGGTGGTCGAGTTAAAGCATTTTCATGCACCAGAGGATAATATTGTTTTAGTATCGTATTTTTATAGGTATATTTGATTGGTTCTACGAAGGGGTTCTGGTAAGAAACCACCAATCAGAACCTTAGTTATTGGATGCCTGAAAATATTGAGAAAGATGGAAATAATAGCATTGAGTGAAGCATGAGATGTATGCTTTGACTCAGCCACTGTCCTTACCAGGGTGAATGCGGCCTTTGTATGTAGATATTTCCCGTTTTCTGATAAATTGTAGTATTGCAGATGTAAAATTTCTTGCCGAAAGCTAAAGAAAGAGAAAGGGTGAGGGACAGAGTTAATGAAGTGGAAGGAGGGAGAGAGAGAGACGATAAATGATTGACAAAAGACGAAGGGAGAGAGAGAGAGAGAGAGAGAGAGAGAGAGAGAGAGAGAGAGAGAGAGAGAGAGAGAGAGAGAGAGAGAGAGAGAGAGGAGAGAGAGAGAGAGAGAGAGAGAGAGAGAGAGAGAGTCACAGAGAGAGAATAGATTCCTTGAATTAGGGATTGAGGGGGAGGACAGAAGTGAAGGAAAATGAATGGAGAGAGAGAGAGAGAGAGAGAGAGAGAGAGAGAGAGAGAGAGAAATATTGAGAAATTGTGGGTATTTTTGATAAATTCTACGATGGGGTTCTGGTAAGAAACCACCAATCAGAACCTTAGTTATTGGATGCCTGAACATATTGAGAAAGATGGAAATAATAGCATTGAGTGCAGCATGACATGTATGCTTTGACTCAGCCACTGTCCTTACCAGGGTGAATGCGGCCATTGTATGTACATATGTCCTTTTTTCTTATAAATTGTAGTATTGCAGATGTAAAATTTCTTGCCGAAAGCTAAAGAAAGAGAAATGATTGACAAAAAGACGAAGGGGAGAGAGAGAGAGAGAGAGAGAGAGAGAGAGAGAGAGAGAGAGAGAGAGAGAGAGAGAGAGAGAGAGAGAGAGAGAGAGAGTAGAAATCCCAGATTGAAAAGACATTAAAATAGACGACCAGAGAGAAGAGAGAGAGAGAGAGAGAGAGAGAGAGAGAGAGAGAGAGAGAGAGAGAGAGAGAGAGAGAGAGAGAGAGAGAGAGAGAGAGAGAGTAGAAATACCAAACGGACAAAAGGAGAGAGAGAGAGAGAGAGAGAGAGAGAGAGAGAGAGAGAGAGAGAGAGAGAGAGAGAGAGAGAGAGAGAGAAGATGAGAGAGAGAGGAGAGAGAGAGAGCCAATTGACTAAAAAGAAAGAAAAGGAGAGGTACTATGAATAGAGGAGCTCACAGCTTTGTAAGTAAAGAAGTAGGGATGCAAAGGCTTCACCCCTTTTGCATATAGTATTGTATAATAATAGTGTTGCTACAGTATACTAATTTGTCTCAGGAAAGTGCTTTCAAAAGGGGAAAATATGATTTTAAGCAGTGCTTAGAGCACTAGGAATGACTCATGTAAGAGCTGTGATTTAAGTCCTTTAGGAGGGAAATCTGTCTATATAGGGCTTGTAATCCCTGGTATGGCTAAGTCAAAGCACACCCATTTACCTTTGCTTTACTCGATGCTAACGCATCCATCTCTTCCCTCACAAACATGATGCTAGTCTCTTTGGTCTTAACGTTATTTTTTCCGTAGCTGCTCACAATTAGAGATTCAGTTTCTAGGGTTCTGGTTTGAGTTTTTCTACCAGAATCTCTGCTTATATCTCGACTCTTTGGAGGAGGAGGAAACGTAGATGGATATTATAAATGGAAATAAGATATTCAAAAGATTCAGGTTAGGTGTTTTAAATGATATTTGAATTATTATTATACTTTGGTAGAACCATTTGAGAATAAAGAGAGGATAGTAGCGTCCCTCTTAAGGGGGGTTTACACGGTCACACGGTTCGTTGAACTCGGTTCGACAGACAAGTGTTTGAAGTGATGTTCGAACGTGTGAACGGGGTATTTGGTTGTCGAAAACGTTTGTCGAACGTGTTCGACAACCAAATACCCCGTTCACACGTTCGAACATCACTTCAAACACTTGTCCGTCGAACTGCGTTCGACGAACCGTTTGGCCGTGTAAACCGCCCTTTAAGGGGGGTTTACACGGTCAAACGGTTCGTCGAACGAGGTTCGACAGACAAGTGTTTGAAGTTATGTTCGAACGTGTGAACGGGGTATTTGGTTGTCGAACACGTTCGACAAACGTGTTCGACAACCAAATACCCCGTTCACACGTTCGAACATCACTTCAAACACTTGTCTGTCGAACCGCGTTCGACGAACCGTTTGACCGTGTAAACCGCCCTTTATAGTAGATAACTCCTGTCAACTCAATAGGCTCATTGACTAGCCGTAATCAGTTAGATGTTTGGTCTCAGTGATGGAACAGTATCTAGATGAGCTCGGGCTTTGATATAGGCATAAATGTCCGTCCCTCAGCTCTGACAAGAAAAGGTAGTTTTGAAAAGTGAGTAAGCAAATATTTCATAATATAAATAAGTTTAATTTTCTTGTAAGTACGGTCTGAGGTTAGCAAGGGCATGCACTCAGGGTAACGATTGCATCTGCCAAAACAAGTCCATCGCAATAAGGTAACCGCCCTAGCCCTTGGTAGAAAAGGGAGTCCGTGACGTAAAACCGGAAAAAAAAAATTTCTTGTAAGTAATTATTTTGAGTGCGTCTGAAGACACCCATTGTACAGGAACATTCTGTCAATAACTCTCTTGGATTCGGTTTTATGTCACGAACTCCCTTTTCTACTAAGGGCTAGGACGGTTGCCTTCTTACGAAGGACTTATTTTGGCAGATGTAATCGCTACCCTGAGTGTATGCCCTTACTAACCTCAGTCCGTGACGGGGCGCGAACTCTCGACCTGCCGCCTCAGAGTCACAGACATTAGTTCATAACTCTCTTATATTTCAATATCTTCCCTCATGTTTTGATATATCATATATATATACTTTTAAGTTATGTTTACATGTTCCGGTTTTACGTCACGGACTCCCTTTTCTACCAAGGGCTAGGACGGTTGCCTTATTTCAAAAGACTTATTTTAGCAGATGTAATCATTACCCTGAGTGCATGCCCTTGCTAACATCAGATCGTGACGGGGCTCGAACCCTCAACATGACGCTTCAAAGTCGCGGACGCTACCGCTTGAGCCACGGTGACTACATTTAAGCTATGGTTACATATATCAAGGAAAGTTTTGACTCTATCGACTATTCGTCTATTCTTTCAGCCTGTCTTTTTCCTATGGTGTATCATTACCTCATCTCTGCCTTGTCCTTAACCTGATGCTTTTTTCTTTCCTTCATGTTTTTTTTAATATAGCTTAGCTTTGAAGCTATGTTTACTTATATCAAGGAAAGTTTTGACTCTATCGACTATTCGTCTATTCTTTCAACCTATGATTTTCCTATGCTGTACTGTTACCTGATCTCTGCCTTGTCCTTAACCTTATACTTTTCTTAACTTTTCTTCGTACCTGGGCTATTGTTGATGAGGGAAGCCTGTCCCAGTGTCACACATGAAAAATATATAATTTTATTATTTCATGTAACGGTAAAAGTTTCCCTTCTGTGACCATATTGATTTTCCATCTCAAGACACATATAAGATTAACCTAACTGACTCTCCATGTAGTCACCGTGGCTCAAGCGGTAGCGTCCGCGACTTTGAGGCGTTTGGTCGAGGGTTCGCGCCCCGTTACGGTCTGAGGTTAGCAAGGGCATGCATTCAGGGTAGCAATTACATCTGCCAAAACAAGTCCTTAGCAAGAAGGTAACCGTCCAAGCCCTGGGTAGAAAAGGGAGTCCGTGACCTAAAACCGAACAAACAACAAACAAACAGACTATCCATCTTATGTAAGTCCATCTCTTGGAAGGTATTTAATAAAGTCGGGTTCGTTTACATGGCGTCTATATTTTGGCTGAGAATTCCAATTTTGGCCGAAAGCTTCTTCTTCTTCTTCGCTGATTCGGTGGGAAAGATGCTTTTTTTTTTTTTTTTTTTTGTGAACCTTAAACGTGAGCTGCCTCGTTACTAGAAGAAAAGATTTTGCCAGATGAGAGATAAATATAAAAAAAGATACAGTTGAATAAATAATTAATTAGTTAATAAATAGAATTATGTGTAAAATTAGTATGTTTATTAATAAGAGGCCATTTCTTTATTTATTTAATTTATATATTTAGTTATTTTTAGTGAGTATGACACCAGGACGGGCAAAACAAAAAAAAACAAAAAAAAACGCAAAATAAAACAGCCCTCATCGGGCCTGAGCACGAAGAAAACGTAAAGTAAATTGAAACAGAGATGGAAAGTGTTGTGACTTGTCAGATGTGAAGGGATAATAATAATAGCTGTGTAATGAATATCCAAGAATATTCTGTTTTGATATAGGCATAGGAAAAGAACCGTAAACAAGGGAGGACTTAACATTTAACTGTCCTGGACAGTCCTATATAAATCCAAAAGACCTTCAGCTGTAGTATTGCAACAGGCGCATGGTGCCATGGGCCAACCTAGATAGGATTCATGGAATCAAGGCCAAGAGTATGTAAGAAATTATCATAATACAGATCTTCAGTAAGTGTATTAAGCTACTATTTAAAACAGGAATTATCGTAACATATTTCGTGATTCCCCGTCTCCTGGATGGAGTCCTGATAATGGTAAAAGCATATAAGAAAATGAGATAGAAGATTAATAATGCTTAGAGAGATAAGAAAAATATGAGAACAGATAAATTTTCGTGTTGATGAAACAAATTGATGTGTATAGCAATAATAATGGCTTCCCGTCACCTAGATAAAGGAGTCGCGGACGCTACCCCTTTGCCACGGTGACTCCGGAAAGTTCTATCACAATGAAAGAGTTAATGGCACTGCGGCGAATGAGAAAGACACTAGGAATAAAGAAGAATATGGCCTGGAATCAGGTGGAAATTCCAGGAATGTAAAAGAAATAGAACCTGGAATCAGGTGGGAAAATCCATAATAGGATGATGTCACTCATAACCGCGAGCAGATAAGATCTAATGGCAGCAATAATAATAAGAGTGAAGGAACAGATGCATCTCAACAATAAAAAGAAGAAGAATTATAGATGTATGGATGATGAGGGAAGGAGAATTATTATATTATATGAGTCGAATGTGTGAAAGGAATTGATAAAACAATTTGAGTGATTTTAGATGTCTTTTTAAAGGTGTGTGTGTGTGTGTGTGTGTGTGTGTGTGTGTGTGTGTGTGTGTGTGTGCGTGCGTGAATGTGTGTGTGTGTGTTTTTTTTTTACATAATTATGTTTATGGAAAAGAACTCTGTGCTTTAAACTAAGCATTTCATGGAAGGTTTTATTATGTTATTCGAGTGTGTGTGTGTGTTTGTGTGTGTTTTTGTGTGTGTAGGTGATTTCTATATAGACATATTTAAATATTAATAATAACAAAATTATTAAGAAATTACAACAAACTTCCCAAGAGAACTGTAAAGTTATATTTTAGATGAAATTGTCAAGTCTCTCCTACCATAAAAAAGATCAAAATAGATGAAAAATCCCACGAATTTTCTCTCTCGTGAGACATTAAGAGACCAAATAAAATTAGGGAAGGAGCAGGTTATAGGACTAAGGTAGGGGTGCAGAAGTAACATTTGGACATAGGCAGGAACGTAGGAGAAGTTTAAGGACAAAGTATGCTCCTATAACCTGCTCCTTAGTGAAGGAGCAGGTTATAGGACTAAGGAAGGGATGCAGAAGTAATATTTGGACATAGGCAGGAACGTAGGAGTAGTTTAAGGACAAAGTATGCTCCTATAACCTGCTCCTTAGTGAAGGAGCAGGTTATAGGACTAAGGTAGGGGTGCAGAAGTAATATTTGGACATAGGCAGGAACGTAGGAGTAGTTTAAGGACAAAGTATGCTCCTATAACCTGCTCCTTAGTGAAGGAGCAGGTTATAGGACTAAGGTAGGGATGCAGAAGTAATATATGGACATAGGCAGGAACGTAGGAGTGGCTTAAGGACAAAGTATGCTCCTATAACCTGCTCTTTAGTGAAGGAGCAGGTTATAGGACTAAGGAAGGGATGCAGAAGTAGAATTTGGACATAGGCAGGAACGTCGGAGTAGTTTAAGGACAAAGTATGCTCCTATAACCTGCTCTTTAGTGAAGGAGCAGGTTGTAGGACTAAGGTAGGGATGCAGAAGTAGAATTTGGACATAGGCAGGAACGTAGTAGTTTAAGGACAAAGTATGCTCCTATAACCTGCTCCTTAGTGAAGGAGCAGGTTATATGACTAAGGCAGGGATGCAGAAGTAGAATTTTGACATAGGCAGGAACGTCGGAGTAGTTTAAGGACAAAGTATGCTCCTATAACCTGCTCCTTAGTGAAGGAGCAGGTTATAGGACTAAGATAGGGATGCAGAAGTAGAATTTTGACATAGGCAGGAACGTAGGAGTGGCTTAAGGACAAAGTATGCTCCTATAACCTGCTCTTTAGTGAAGGAGCAGGTTATAGGACTAAGGTAGGGATGCAGAAGTAATATTTGGACATAGGCAGGAACGTAGAAATAGTTTAAGGACAAAGTATGCTCCTATAACCTGCTCCTTAGTGAAGGAGCAGGTTATAGGACTAAGATAGGGATGCAGAAGTAATATTTGGACATAGGCAGGAACGTAGGAGTAGTTTAAGGACAAAGTATACTCCTATAACCTGCTCCTTAGTGAAGGAGCAAGTTATAGGACTAAGGAAGAGATGCAGAAGTAGAATTTTGACATAGGCAGGAACGTCGGAGTAGTTTAAGGACAAAGTATGCTCCTATAACCTGCTCTTTAGTGAAGGAGCCGGTTATAGGACTAAGGAAGGGATGCAGAAGTAGTATTTGGACATAGGCAGGAACATAGGAGTAGTTTAAGGGCAAAGTATGCTCCTATAACCTGCTCCTTAGTGAAGGAGCAGGCTATAGGACTAAGGTAGGGATGCAGAAGTAATATTTGAACATAGGCAGGAACGTAGAAATAGTTTAAGGACAAAGTATGCTCCTATAACCTGCTCTTTAGTGAAGGAGCAGGTTATAGGACTAAGGAAGGAATGCAGAAGTAGTATTTGGACATAGGCAGGAACATAGGAGTAGTTTAAGGACAAAGTATGCTCCTATAACCTGATCCTTAGTGAAGGAGCCGGTTATAGGACTAAGGTAGGGATGCAGAAGTAATATTTGGACATAGGCAGGAACGTAGAAATAGTTTAAGGACAAAGTATGCTCCTATAACCTGCTCCTTAGTGAAGGAGCAGGTTATAGGACTAAGGTAGGGATGCAGAAGTAATATTTGGACATAGGCAGGAATGTAGAAATAGTTTAAGGACAAAGTATGCTCCTATAACCTGCTCCTTAGTGAAGGAGCAGGTTATAGGACTAAGGTAGGGATGCAGAAGTAATATATGTACATAGGAAGGAACGTAGGAGTAGTTTAAGGACAAAATATGCTCCTATAATCTTCTCCTTAGGGAAGGCGCAGGTTATAGGACAAAGGTAGGGATGCAGAAGTAGAATTTTGACATAGGCAGGAACGTAGGAGTAGTTTAAGGACAAAGTATGGACGCAGAAATAGTTATAGAACTAAGGCAGGAACGGAGCAGTATTTATAGGACAATATATATATATATGTACTATATATATATATATATATATATATATATATATATATATATATATATATATATATATATATATATATATATATATATATATATATATATATATATATATATATATAGAATGAAGTCAGACGTATAAAAGTTATAGGATAAGTGAAGGATGTTGGACAAGATTTGGTGATCCAAGGTAAGGACAAGAGCTGGTATGAGTACTGTGAGTTGGATCCAGCAGAAGCATAAATAGGACTCAGACAAGGATGCAGAGGAAGGTA